>JBAMYA010111869.1:0-19224 GCA_037176975.1 Arrhamphus sclerolepis
ATGGACTGGCGACCTGTCCAGGGTGTACCCCTGCCTTTTGCCCGAAGTGAGCTGGGATAGACTCCAGCAGACCCCTGAGACCCTGCACTGGAAATTGCGGGTATAGATGATGGATGGATGGGCAAAGAAGGTCAAGGGCCGTTGAGTCCTATATCAGAAAAGAATGGGACATCATTCCTCTCCAAAAGTCCTTTAACTGGTCTCGTTGGATGTATAGATCTTTGTTATTGAACTGGGGATTCAACATCGCCTTGTCCGGACTTTTATGAGACATGTTGCTGCCAGTAAATTCAGTTAAGATGTTACTTTTCCTCTGTTCTCTTCAGACTTTTATTCTGTTGACTTATAAAATATGCAAATCATTGAATTCTGGACTTCTTTACACCTTAGTGTCCCAACAGATGTATTTGTTTCCATGTATAAACTGTGAGAAAACAACTCCAAAATCCAAAATGAACAAATTGCAGCTTTTTTTTTCTTTTTCTGTCTCGCCAACAGTCTCAAAAGCCCATATGTTCCGTTTCATATCAGAGTCCTGATTTCCCGTTTTTGTTTTTGTTATGCAACCAGAAACTTTTTATTTAGTTCCTTTTATGCAAAACAGCAAGACAAAAAGTTGTATTCAAACTATTAAATGTGGAGTCACAGAGATAAAATAAGGTGGTGATGAGAAGATAAATTCAGAAGTCTCACAGCCTGAAGACAGAAACTGCTCGTAACTCATAAAGTTGGTGGAGACTGCCTTTTAGTGCTCTTGGACTGTGTGCAGACACGTCACGTCACCGATATCACAGATGATTGACAGATGAGCACCAATTCTGTTTTGGACAGATATAATCAGCTGCTGTCAGAGATCAGATCCTTCTCTTTGTTCGTGCAATAGTCTCTTGTCAATGTTCTTTTGGTGAGGATGCTTTTTACTGCTCCTGTGTGGAAGTTTACAAGAACTTTTAACAAGGTGGTTTGGCCCTCTTGAGTTTATATGATTTTTAATTCCATCTCCTAATTACTAATCTGTTTTAGGATCAAAGATGCACGTGGACAGGAGACAGTATGGCGGAGATATGAAAAGTGATGACAGAGAGAAAAGCTCTTGCAATCAGGTAAGATAAAGACAACTGGGAGAAAATAGAAAAACAATCCAGATGGTTCTATAAAAAAAAACAAAAAAAAAACAATGCGGACAGGACTGGATCTAGACCAGGAAACTAAAGAGAGAAAATATCAAAAATGGGGGTCTAAGTACTTCTAAGGGGGCGGGAACATTACGAGAAACTGAACATATGCTGCATTCACGCGACCAGCTACTTCTGTCCATTTCAGAAACATTTCTGACTTCACAAAGATCCCATTTAATGGTTCACATTCATAACTACAAGTGACCGTATTCGACTTTCTTGTGGAAAAAAACAAACAATCTAATAAAACACACATGCGCACCAGATACTGCTCAGCAATGCCTCATTTGTGTCACAAACACAAACACCTCGTACTTGCGAGTCCATATTGAAGCGAGAGGTTTGGTTGAGACTAATTACTGCTGTTAATGGCACGAGACCACTGACTTCTGTCACATTTTCCTCCCGCTGCCGGAGTTACGCTGAGTTCTGCAAGCCTGCAAAGAAATGCATTCTCCTTTGCACAACACCAAGCACATGCATGCAGGCAGACATGTCCCCTCTCGCATGGAGCACATGTCCAGATATCAGATTTGTGTCCTGTATGGGACCACAAGCTGATGTGGCACAATTCTGATGTGAAATAAGGAAGCGGTGAAGGGAGGTTAGGGTTATCGACGGAGCCGGATGTCATGAATGAAGGCTGACAAGAAAACCCTGAATCAAGACAAAGTCATAACAGCTATAAAAGGCCGTTACATACTGGCCACAAGTTTTCTTCCTCCTCAACACACTTTGATTTTAATTTCCAGGGGACAGTACTGGCGGATACAGAAGAAACGCTTCATTAGATGGGCATACAACCGATCAGGGAAACAACCATATGGCACACAGAGCAGCAACCAGACTAGTATAAAAAAAAAAAAAGCCTTCAAAATGACGTATAGTGGACTCAGGTGAGTAACTGTTGTAGAAAAAGTGTGTTGATCCAACGTGTCATTAGCTATAACTGCATTAAACCTGGTTGCCTTTTAAAAGAGTCTCTGGCGCTCCTGTTGGAGTCGTCATACAAAGGCCTCCCACAATCCGTTGAGACTGGTTCGGTACGTTCTGTGCTGATAAATGGCCATCAATGGGTCCAGTTCCTGACTCATTTCACAAAGAAAAATTTTTAGGAAGTGACAATGATGAATCCTAATTTTCAAACTGCTTTCATAAATCTATTTGGATCGAGACGAATGACTGATTTCAGCTGGTGCCGGGAATTCTCAAAGCTCCTGAACCCGAGAATGCAGACGCGGGGAGTCTTAAGATGGAAAAGTTAATTGTTAACGCTTGCAGAGGAAGTGGGATGCAGATGGCAGCGTGTGACAGGTCTGGAGTTCTGTGGTGCAGGAAAAACAGGGCTTGGAGCAAAGCAGGAGCAATTATAAAGGCTTGAACGAGGCTGACGGGCATGACAGAGTCTTCAGTCTGGCAGCGGGTTGAAGTGGGAGACCAGTACACTGTAGGTAGCAAAGAAAGTAGAAAGAGAATGGTTTGCAGGTGGAACCCGTCACTCTCACATCAGCGCCGCATCTGGAAATGAAGCAGAGGAGAGGGAGGCAGAGGGAAAGACGTGGCTGGATGAAATGGGAGGTGGGGGTACCGCTGCTGGCCACATAGGAGGTCCCGAAATAACGGCGGTCGCCTCTAGAGCTCAGTCATCAGAGACTGATGGGAGCCCAACAGCTCCTTTGGATGTAAATAATGCCAAATTTGGCATTCAGGATCAACTTTTCTTTATCTTACAGGATCTTCAATTGTTTTGCTAATTTATTAATGAGATATTTAAGAGTATGAGCTCTGAGAATCCAAAGAAGAAGAAATCAGGCCAAAGTTTCCACCTAAAGGGACACACATCGTCATCATAAAGGGTTTCCTGTTTTCAGCACAGTTTCTGCTTACATATGTCATAGTTAAAAACAATATATATACACATGCATACCAGCCTTTACAGTAACATTTGAAGAGTGGATGCTTCAGCTAAGGAATGAGCTGTAATCTAATTAGAAAGATAATTCAAAAAAATGTGTTTACATGTGCTGCAGGTTTAGCCCCTGTGTCCCGCCAGACTGCAGGGGGTCATTATCTTCTGTAAGAACACCGCTGCCTCAGGCTGACTTCCAATACGGCCCCTTCTGTGGTTATTCTGGGCACGATCCGCTTTATTGACTCCTCATCTGAAACCACTTTCCCTTAGGTGTCCCTAACAGGAGCTAATGTCGCTCACGGGGTCACTGAGGAGCACACACCTGCTCCGCCACGATAAGGCTGCATTTCAGAAGCCAACTTAACAAAGAGGTTGTTTATTCACAAGTGATGGTAAGAAGGATCTCCAGATTGACATCAGTTAATTGGATTTGAAACAGAAATATAGACCTTGTATGGGACTGCTGTGATTCACAGGGAGCTGAGGCTGAAAGTAAAACTCAATTTAAAGCTCAGTCTCTGCTCTGAAACTGTGGGAAGTGACCACAACACGAGCAGACAGAATGAGATTTCTTCCAGAGGATGACAAATTTTACTCCTCAACCCATGGCTCCACCTGCTGCTCCTCTGTAACGGCGCCCATTTATCAAAAACATTCATAAATGTGTGAGGTAAATGTGTAAGTGCAATGTGATATGCTAACCATGGCTCTGCATTTGTCAAATATTTTATGATGTTTCCATCATGCCCATGTGCGGAGAACACCTGCATAGACGTCCCCCACGTGGGAAAACCTGTCACAGAGGCAGAAAAATTAGCTCTCTGAGGCAGGAATTGAGACATTAATAATGATGTTGGACCAGAATAAACAATTATTATTTTTTTCCTTTTTTTAGCAAGTGACATAATGGGGTTTTCAGGGCTCAGTGTTGCTTTCATCTGGGAAATCAATGATGGATGGATGGATGTGACACAAAAGCATGATGACACAACTGTAACTTTTTGGTAGTGAAACTATTTGCTATTTTCCTGAATTGTTTACTGACATTGAATGAGTTCATAATGAAATAAATAATAATAATAATAATAATAAAAAGCTTTTTAAAATACCGCACAGTCGTATGTAAATGTTTCTGTGTGTCTTTGTAGTGGGTCTTAGTATAAAGCAATTACAGATTTCTGTTACAGATTTACAGATGTGTTCACTATGTCATTATTTATTTAACAAAAATGAAGGCAAAAAGCATGTGGTCAATACCAAGTACCCCCTTACTGCTTCGACAAGCTGTAAGATTGTAAGCTGCAGTCATATGCTGCTAATGATCAAAGCTTGATGAACAGATCTTTAGCAGGTTTGTTAGTATCTCTAAAAGCAGTTGTTTTTATCAGTTTGCTGGTCTGGAGCTTCCAGGTGTGTGTTAATGCAATGCCAAGAAGGAAAGACATGAGCAATGGTCTTTAGAGAAGCAGTTCTTGCACTGTACACCTAGAAAGTTTTATTGTTTTGTTGTTTTATTTTAAATTTAACCTCCATTTTACCAGGAAGTCCCTTCACATAAAATCTCTCTTTTGAGGGAGACCTGGCCAAGAGACACAAGTATTATTAGACGTCATTGTAAGTTCAAAAATTAGACATGTACGATGTGTTGTTGAACTTCAAGACTTATGTTAATTCATTTATAATGGACAGAATACACTGATTAACATGTTCTTTTCAATAAGGCATAATAATAATATTAATAATATTATCATTATTATTATTATTATTATTTTTATATTAGTCTTAGGGCTGGGGTTACTCTTTGGGGCTATGATGGTCATGAAGCACATACAAGTGTTAAATTTCGTGTTCTAATATTTGCTGCTCAAAAGAAATTATCAGAGAACAGAATTACATGTCAGTTCGACATTTATTTTAAAGCAGAATATTTTCTGGCCGAAGGTCCACTCCTCTGACACCAAAGAGGTCTGTTTCTACAGTGTCTTTATACCTAAAAGGAGGGGCTCAGTTTTTTATGGGTGGGGGTCCCTGCCTTATCTGATGAAGCCAACTTCTGGAAAGGAACCTAAATCCTGTCGCAATTTGAGTTATCTGTTTATTGCTTTAACTAAACTAAGTAGGACCCAAGACCTTAAAAGTCGCAAACTGTCAGGACTTTGAGGAAAACAGGAGGGGGAGGGGCTACCCAAAGAATAACCATTTATGTAGTTGGAATATAGAATCTTTACAAAAACATTTAATCCATTTGATCAAATCTTAACAAGAGGTACTCTGAAAAAAAAAAAAAACACAAAATGGTTGAAAATGGCCATCTGACCTCCACAACAACAGATGTGTACATTTAAAAAAGAAACGCTCAAAAACTGAGCCGGAAATGTAGCAATTCTGCTCAGTTCTGTTCAACAATGAAAACGGCCTGAAGCCAAACAGGAAATGAATACTGCTGAGGATGGAACTACAAACTATTAAAGGGGGTGCTTAGTATTGCCCACATGATTATTGTCCTTTTTGGATTTTTTTTGTTAAATAAATAGTGGCAGAGTTACATGTTGTTCCTTTTCTGAGGTTATATTTGCCTAATATGATTTTTTTTTTGGTTTGGTTCTGACACACACAAAAAAAATTAAAACAAGTACTTTTGCTTATAACAATAAATTCAAAGAGAGCCTATGACAGCTAAAGCCAAAGTTTAAAAACAATGTTTTTAGTAATTAATACTTGTAGTTCAAGTGTAAATATCTGAGCTATTTTCTGCTTCTAATACTGAACGATGAATAATCCCAGATTATAATGGATGTCCTTGAAGCGCAGATGGAACTGGTCTTTTTTGCACACAGGTTCAGTGAGTGAAGAATAATATCTGAGAATTTTCTCCTCTGCTCAGTCCTTTCACACTATGATAAAACACATGCAGATAATCAGTTGCAGTTTAGACAAGACCTTGGCTGTTTTCTCTAATATTTCTTCTTGGTAAGCTCAAGAGCTCAGCGAGAAGCAAAGTCAATTACTCAATCAAGCATACTTTCTTAGCAGACTATTAATTGACTACTGCTGCATAAGCTGGTCTTTATAACTGTCATGACAAACTGGTTTTCATGAGCATCGCTGACTTTTATTTGAACTTTTGAACCTCCTTGAACGTTTCAACCCCCCTAGGATTCATATAGATAAGCAGATGAAGCCCAATATTGTTTGAGGTACTAAAATTAACATGTTTTTGATGGGTTTTTTTTCCCCCTTTAATTATATGTAGCCTGCATGTTCAGAAAAGACTCGGCATAGAGGGAGGGAGGAGTAGTGTGAATCGATGCTGCCCTCATGTGGTGTGTTTATGTCTCAGCAGAATAAAAACCACTGGCCTGCTGTCAAATTGATTCCTTCTGGCATTGGATAGTTTGATTCTAACAGCTTTGTTTTGTATTTCTATCAGCAGTAATTATTATTTAATTTTTTTTTTAAAGTTTTCTGCCCTCACAGCCTCCTTCTCTGTCTCTAAGCGTCTCTACAATGTTTTATTCCCTCACTTTGTGGATCCTCAGGAAACCTTTTTTCACCTCTGGTGCCAGCAGCCATCGACAGAAAACCTCCAAGGAAGCAATTACCCTTTGACTCTTGACCTGATTCTCTCAGTCTCCTTCTCGCCCTCTGATTCTGAATGAACATCTTCTGTGGAGGTGCCTAACAACTCTTTTCCACCGTGAAACCCTCTATCTGCCCACCCACCCCACCCCACACTCAGATCTTCAGACAAAGCTGACTTCCTGTGTCATTTCGAACATTTGTATCTACCACAGCGAAACAAATTTCTCATCATTCCTCACAATATTGCCTGTCAGATTCGATCTGTCTGTTCCATGTAAAGTCTCTGCTGTCTGCTTCAGTCGCGGTTTTCATTCCCAAAGGTTTCCATTCTCAAAGGCAGAAAAGAAATATTGAGTATTCAGAACTTTCGTGCAGAGCTATTGTGTCACCTCTGGCACCGATTACAACAAGTCCTCTTGGGGACGATGAGACAGGCTTTGCGGCTTTGGGATTTGGGGATTTTCTGACATTCTTCTCTGACATTGGGGGGCTGGCATGGCTCAGCAGGTAGAGCAGGTGTTGAAGCCTCCCAGGGAGAGACACTGAACCCCCACATTGGCTCTGTTATGCTTGTGGTAAAATTAAAATGCCTGCACTTATATAACACCTTTTTAACCTTGTCTGAGTTCTGTAACGCATTTTACAAGGTCCGGGGACAATGACAGACTTTTTATTTATTTGTTTTTTTTCCTTTTATTAATCACCACGATAGATTTAAAATAAAACAACCATGATGTGATCAAAAAGATGCCACAAAAATTTGGTATTTACCATTTAGGAATTGAATCATTTGAGATCCAGTCAATCGATATCCATTGAAGACTATTCCATTTCCATATAAATAAGTTTTGATCTGCTTTCAAAGTGTGTTTACATTGATTATATCTCTGCTGTGATGTGACATCATATCAGTTTTGAAGCATTTGTCTGGTTGTGAGTAGAGGGTATAGCTCTGTGTGTCTCAACATGTCCTCATGATACGTCCGTCTGCAGTCACATCTTCAATAAACACCAGTGAGCCCATTAGTAACCATGCATGCCCATGCCATAACACTGCCTCCACCGTGTTTGACTCTTGGTGTGGTACGCTTTGAATCATGGGCACTTCCTTTCTTTCTCCAGACTTTTCTCTTCCCATCATTGTGATACAAGCTGATCTTGGTTTTATCGGCCCGAATGATCTGATTCCAGAACGCGGGAGACTTTTTATATGTTTTCTGGTTTACTTTATTCAGACTTCCCTGTTCTTGAATGTAACCAGTGTTTTAAAGTTTGTATTGCCAACTGACATCTTTTCAGTAATTTGACATAATAACAAGACACTTGAATAAGACATTCAGATGTCTGCATCTGTCTCCATAGACTTTTAATAGGATGGTGTCATCCCCTGCCGAAATGAATTGTGGGTAATGTACTTTTTCAGTGGGTTCGATGCTTCTGTCTAAAATTGAGAATTTTTTTTTGGAGGCCAATCAGGTTGCGGTTGAGCAGCAAGTGCTAACCAATGAAATCTTATGTGATTGCGGGTCTGTCACAGCTTATATCTGCATATGATCGGACCTCACATGACAGGAATATGGAGGAAAAAATGTAGTTATTGCGGTGTTCTGTTGTCCTACTTTTTAATAATCAAAGTTTGTAGTCACACTGAGACATTAGTCATGGAAAAAGCTTGAGCCAACGCATTTAAATGTAGAGAACCCTCGAGACGATGTAACGAGACCTAACTCCCATCAAGTGAGAGCCAGCTCCCCTCTCTCTTTTCCTTTCGCTATTCAGCTCAATGACTACTTTTAACAATTTTAATTTGGATCTTAAACTGACAGGTTGGATTCTGGATTTTTTTTTAAATAGAACTCGGAAATAGCTGTCGGAAGAGCTGTCTTCCTCTACTGTCCCCTTTGCTTTACATCCTTTACACTAGTGACTGACGTAGCCAGCCAATTTGCAGATGATTCAGCTATTGTAAGCCTTCTGCAGGGCGATGACAATGATCATGGTCCCGTTTTAGATTTCATGTCCTGGTGTGGACAGTCTTTTTTACAGCTTAATGTGTCAAAGACTAAGGACATGATCATATACTTCAGAAGCTCCAAAGACACCAACTATCATGGGGCAGGGGGTTGAGATTGTTGACACTTATAAATATTTGGGCACCATGATTGATAATAAGCTGAAGTTTGATGCAAACAAGGAAATACTTTGTAAGAAAGGTCAACAATGTCTTTTCTGTCTTTGGAAAAACTCAACGTAGACAGAACTCTGATGTGTATATTTTATAAATCTTACATTGAGTCTATGCATACTTTTTCTTTGATTTGCTTGTATGGAAGTCTTGGTGTAAGGGATAAAACTGCTTTATCAAAAATTGTCAACAGTAAAATCATAGGTGCTCAGCAAAGTAGCCTGAATGACCAGTATAACCACCGCACTTTGAAAAAAGCTGGTAAATTAATTGCCCATTGGGACATGAATACAGATCTATCTATCTACAATGCATACATGTGAATGCACCATAACTATTTGTTGCCTAAAATGGCTATAACTCCAAATGATAAAATCCAGACTTTTGAGAAGCCTCTTAATTTAAAGCTGAAAATCTGCGTTGTGGTTTATTACATTGTGATTGCTTTATTGCAAAGCCATTTTGATGGTATCCTTAAAACTGACAGAAATGCTGAGGAGAGAACGTTTTAAAAATTAAGAATGTGTTCACTTTTGTTAATTCACAAAAAGCAATGTGAGCAAAGAGAAGAAAAATCAAATCAATATTCAGTTTAGCCTTCAAAAACATCCATCAGTTCTTCCAGGTATCCAAGCACAAAGTCAGGGATTAGCTAGGATCACAGTCAGGCATTCGATTAACCAATTATACCACATAGACGCTAACGACCATCAATTTCTGCATTTTAATGCAGACTAAAGTGCAGTTGTTAAGTAAAGCAGAAGCAGCTATATTCGAGAGTTAAAAATGGATGTTCTCTGCTGCCAAGGTAAGGTTCTGTCAGACAGTTTCATGTCAGAGGTCATACACCATGGTGAGACTGAACACAGCAACAAGACACAGCAGGTATACTGCATCAGCAAGGTCTCTTCCAGGCAAATCTTTAAAAGCAGACGGGGATGTCAAGATGTGCTGTTCAAGCTCTTTTGTCAAAGCAGAAACAGGTTAACATTGAGGACTAGATGCAGGGGTTGTTCAAGGAAATTTCGTGCAGCAGATGAAAGACACATCAGCTCAGCAAAAACCAGTGGGACCCATCCGTATACTGTCTGAAAAAGTCTGGCCAGCAGTGGTTTGGGTCCTACAGATGTTCTAAGTGCTACGGAGGATGATGTAATGTCACTGCTGTTCTGTTCTGCTGTCCCTCATCCTTGGAAAGTCTTCCTGTATTGATTACTCGGTCTACCCACTGGCAACAGCAAGCAACCTCAGACCAACTGGACTCGGCCCATCTTGCCTTGTGACCAGCCTTTGCACAAGATTGCGGGGACCCGCTAGTCCCGCTAGTCCTCGTTTCAGATGTCATTTGGTTGCAACATCTTAAATGATACTGCATAAACACAATGTAGCAAGATAATGCTTGTTAGCTTTTTAAGTTAGCAGCAGCTAAGACAGCCAAGCTAAAGTAGCTAACCTGTGGTAACTAAGCTAAGGTGAGCATGTTCCAGCTGGCTTGGACTATCATATAATTCCTGTTCATTCCACCCATTTGCCCATTTTTGACAGTATTAACTGAAGTTGGGGGGTGTCAGTTCCTAATAATATTGTGTCATGCAGGAAAGGCTTTAAAGGCAGGCTTCAGAAAACCTGTGGGTGACATCATGGAGGTTTGTGCAATTTTATGGTAATTCACATTGTGCATTGCACAACGTATATACCATATACCCTATTTCTCCTCATAAACACTCCCTGATGCGATGCGAAACACAACCAGGAGGTGTCCACTTTGACTCCCGAAATTCCAAATTTTGTTTCTACATTGCTTACACATCCTTTCAGATTAAAATATCATGTGGTTTTACGTCATACGGAAGCCCTAAACGGTCATACATGCATACATTTTATTTCTCCTGTTTTCCCGTGATAATGAGATAATCTCAAGGGCATTGCAATGCCCCGATGAAGGTCGATAGACCGAAAGCTTGGTGAAAAATACACCTGTTTGCGTAGATCTAAGTGTGCAGAGACTTTTTTTCTTAGTTTTCTTGAGATCTCAAATTAATTATCTCGTTATCATGAGAAAACGGCGGCGTTATGTTGTTATCACGGGAAAATTATGTCGTTATCACGGAAAAACAGAGGAAAAATGACTCGTTATCGCAGGAAAACGGTGGAAATAAAATGTGTGCATGTATGGCCCTTTAGGTCTTCTGTAACGTTACATTATTTAGCTATACCTTCCTTTTTTTCGCTGCTTCTCACAACATTGTAAAGCTGGGGTGTGAATAAGTGAATGTGAAAGTGAATGTTTTTTCACTGTTGGCTTCAGCATATACACTACAACGTTATCAGAACAAGCAAGTCCTGGGGGCGCTATCATTAGAGAGGGAGCATTTTTTTAGAGGAAAAACAGTAATATGAGGTAGACTGGTTAGTTGCACACTGGAAATTTTCCCAGAAGTAGCAAACCATCCAGGTACTTTTATACTGAAGATTGCAAAGTTACTTCACATTTTGAAAAAATCAGTACACACTGATTTTATAGTATTCGGTTTTGAAATGTATGATAGTCGTGGGTTTTCTTCCTTCCTTTGCAAGCATGGTTGCTATGCTTCAGTCGTATTTCCCTGCTGCGCCTTCCCGTTGTGCGTTTTCCATGTTAGACTTTTGGCTCTTGGATACCCCTGCTCTGTGCAGCATTTTCTGGGAAAAAATAGGAAATTATTTATGACTCCAGCCTCCAAGTTTGCTACATTTGTGTTCTGTACACATCAAATCCTGACAGCCGGCTTTCTGAATACTGACATTTTCCTCTTTAACCTTGATACAGTGTCTTTTCCAAGGATTACTCAAGGTTTGAGGATCACAAGCGAAGCTAACCTAATGAATCTGAGCAATTCTAGTACTGACACTCCAGCAAACATGCATGCTGACCAAACGAGACACTTCTCTAAGAGAAGTACAGTATGCAAAGCTCATCTAAACTTTCCCAAAATGGTCAAAAGAAAGAAAAGAAAACCGACAGACATCAATTCTGCTGATGCTTCAAATGAAAGTCGTATGGTCACACCTATAGCTGTAGCAGAACATCCTCCCCACGTCATGTAGATAAGCCCGCAACACTTTGGACTATATTTTCAGCTAATATGCAAACAGGTCAGTTTCTTTCTTTTTTAATGATCGAACTGTCAGCAACACGTAAAGAAAGCAGCACCTATCTGAACATCAAAAAAAAAAACTCTGGGAGAGCAGCAACTTATAATTCAAAAGTGCTTTCAGTCTGTTTGATTTAATACCAGCCTGTGGTACTATAGGTTATGATTTATTAAAAGCCAAGCAGCCCCATGATCTAACACTGAATTAATGAACGTAAAAAGAGTGGACGTAAGCTCCCAAGGTGGTCTTGCAGATTAATTCGGTGGAGTCTAGTGTCTGTTACTCTTGCAGAGCAAGACTAGTGGACCTTTGAATTGTAAATCAGTGTTGACTGTAAAAGGTGTCTCCTCTAATAAAACACAAGGCTGTGCGGTAAACTGCATAAACTGACTTCTACGTATGGTCTCATAAAACACTCACAACACGTTCTGACATTTATGTAAATTTTGTGTTCGGTTGCACAGCCACGGTGACAGCAGGTTCTGACAGAGTATAAATTGTAGCATCATTTGAATATAAATACAAGTCTTCATTGCACGTGGCAGACTGCTACTGCATTCCTCTGTTGCGTTTCTGTGTACGCTCATGTATGAAAGTTTGGGAATCTCACAATCACAGTTCCAAAAAAAAAAAAAAAAAAAAAAAACCTAACAAGATGCATTGATTTGTAAAAACACCATGCTTTATTCACAACAGAACACAGAAAACTGAGGATGTAAGAGATGTAGGGGTGGTGCCCTCCATTCAGAGGGTCGCCAGCCCCCTCATGTGCCAAAGTGTCAATGAGGGTAGGACACCGTACCGTGCATTGTCCTCATTGTCCCAACCCCTCAGTGCTGGTCCCTAGTCCACATAAGTGGAGAGGGTTGTGTCAGGAGCAGCAACCTGAACCAAATCAATATGTAAAACATGATTTGCCCAAAGAGAGCTGGGATAAGTTCCAGAAGACCCTGTGATAGTAACTAAGTGCATAGTTAATGAATGGATGAATGGATGATGATCTGCTGGTGGTGGAGGGCAGAAACCAAAACCAAAAAAAGGACTAAAGCAATATACCATCTTAGATAAATAGGATAATATAGATAATCAACGACACTCACACTCACCGCTAATCTGTTTCCAATCAGGGATTTGGAAAACAGCCTAATACTCACACCACCACACAAGGGTAGGTTTAGGGTCCGAGGCGCTCGGGACTGGACTTGCCTTGGCAGGGTGGGTATGGTTTCCTCTGTCCAACCTACCACCCTCCCACTCCGCTGTTCCTCTTTGCCATGTGGGGGCCCTGTTTCCTGGGGAGCTGTGGCGGTGTCGGTTGGCATGGAGACTCAGTGGTGCTGGTGCTGCAGGGGATGGCTTTGCTGTGGTGGGGGAGTCGCTTGGGTGGCTCTCGCCTGACACTTAGTGTCCCGGAGGGGATCCATAATGGATCCCTAGGTGTGGTGACCCCTGTCGCTGGTGGTCCGTGGGGCCTGGTCCTTGGTTCTGTCCTGTGGATCAGCTCCTCCTGTCTGTGCGGGGCCTCTGGGGCCAGGGGGGGGTCGTACCATGCACCTCTGTGGAGTGGTAATGCTGGTGTGGGGCTGCGGCCCCCTCCTGGCCCCATGCTGTGTCCTCCCGGGATTCTGGCCAGCCCGGGTTCTGTCAGGTTGGGGGAGTGGAGGCCCGTCACCTTTGCTATCTGTGTCCAAAGGGGGAGCATGCTGAACTGGATGGTCCTGATGAGTTGGAGAAGGAATCCGGAGCACTTAGGTCTGCTGCATGACACTGATCCAGCACACCAGCACCAACTGTGATTCTGCCTGAAGTTCTGGTTGCTGTCACCAGTTGGTGCAGAGTGTCATGGGTCAATAGCACTGCTTTAAATAACTGTTGGACTGTTTTAGCTTAAAATGAATGAGTTGGGGTGTAACATGAACTTCACACCACCACACACACACGATACACACATCTACATCCACCATACTGCACTACACCAAAGAATTATCAACAAAACATACTACAGTCACTTCCTTTGTCTTTGTCTGTCTTAATGTGTTCCACTGTTGTTTTTTCTGTTTGCGTTTTTTTTCTTCCTTCTTTTAGTCCTCTGACAGAATCATGTTCAAATAAAATTTGTTAGATAAGACTGTCAAGAGAGCTGAAGTACACTTTCACCCACACTCTCACCTTTGCACTAGGAAATCGTTGCAAGATAAAATTGCATATAAAAGTTAAAAGTTTTTTTTTTTTTTGTCAATCTTGACTCTGAACCACAGCATATATGCAGACAAAAAAAAAGAAAGGAATATACGTAAGTAAGTCTTGTAGGACTATCATATTTACCACTATAATATGGAATTATCTTGATGTTTTGTTCCCTTTTGTGTAAACACACTTTCAGTGTGGAGTTTTAATACATCTAGAAGTCTGGTAAGTACTTGCTCCAGGAATATGGTGTACTGGGTTAGTATCCAGACCCTGTACAGAGCCAGAATTTGGTTTTCATTACCAGTTCAGTTTATTTCCAGGGAGAGTTACAATCTGTCAAAGCTGTCCTTTGTCCCTGATTCTGTTCATAACATTTATGGACAGAATTTCTAGGTGCAGCTCAGGAGCAGAGGTGTTCCAGTTTGGTAATCTCAGGTTTACCTCTGCTTTTGTCAGATGGTGTGGCCCTGTTGGTTTCATCAAGCTAAGATCTTCAGCTCTCACTGGAGCTGTTTGAGGCTGAGTTTGAAGTGGACAGAAGTGGTTGAGAATCAGCACCTGCAAATCCAAGAGCAAGTTGAAAAAGGGTCAATGTCCTCTCTGGGTAGAGAGTGAGGACATCAGTACTTGACGGGTAGAAGGCATCAGAAAAAAAGACGTCATCTGGTGTCACATTCTGCACCTTCAGTGGACCAAAATTGGACATGCAAAAATGACCTAGAGAAAAGATGTTTCAATGTGTCTATGCGCAGTGGAACTTTGAATTACATTGTGTTGAATCAAAGCAGTGCATGGAAACGGATGAATTATACTGTATCACATATCCATTTGGAGGTTGTACAATGAGTCCCATTAACATACCAGATAATTGAAGCACTGAGATATTTCTTCAGGCCTGACTGCATCCTAGAGGTGCTGTATGAGTGCGTTTGTGTGAATGGGTACATAAGAAACACATTGTAAAGTGCTTTATAGAACCTAAAGAAGTTTAAAAAGATGCTTTTTCAGTGCATTTACCATGAAGGAGATGCACTTCCCTGGTGAGAGGATTGTCCAATGAATGTCTCCAGTTCAGATGCCATCTCATCAGCTTGTCTTTGAAAAGATATCTCAGTGTGGATGTGATGAGTCTTTCTCTGTTTTAAAAATAAAATGGAATGATTTTACAAAATACGGCCTCAAAGGTAAGCTTTTACCATCAGTCTGGTCATTCTATAGACAGAAAATAACATCTAAATTAATAATGAAACTCACAAAAAGTTTCTTTCACTGTAAATTTATTGTATGACATCACTGCATGTTATGCAGCATTTATGTTTAGGTTACAATAATTTCTTATGAATAATTGTGAATAATTACTGAGCTGCATAGCCTTATTGATGTTACTGAATATGTCTGCCGGTTCATTTTCTGTAAATGACCTTTTTTCAATTACATCAAAATAATAACTACCCAAAGAGAAGCCTGACAAAAGGTCTCATGAGTGTGAAGCTCCACACAATTTTCCCAATCACAGCCTTTTTCTCTGAGCTGACACCAACTTACTGTGTTCTTTTTCATCATTGTGCTAATTTAAAAGCTTATTTGTTTAATGATGCCTATTGCCATGACAACGCCTGGGGAAGATTGTTTGTGCATTTCTTTGAGTATTTTGTTTAAAGGAACAGCCCTGAACAAGTTCCTTAAATTAGCCATTTCTCTACGTAGTCATAATTCTTGGTTTCTACTGGTTAATTTGTAAATATTCAATGTTCATGTTGTTATTAATGCAAAGTCCAATATTAGACGTTTCACCAGTTACAAGTGAAACTCCAAGTGATGCCTTCAGTCTCTTTATGAAACCAGCTGCACAAAGTATAGTCAAAGTATAATGACCCGCTGGTTGATAGAAGCAGTGATCAGTTCATGAGACTCATATACAGGCGGGTTTCTATGACTTTTGCCATCATACAACACCACGATGGATTTTAAATAAAATAAATACATAATAGACTGTTCTTCAGTGGTCTAGAAATGCTTTTCAGTTACTGGAGGGATGAAGACCAGAAACTGAAAATACACAGATAAATAAAAAACTACTGGTGGCTGCAGTGAAGGCCTGGGAATCTCCAGCATCTCCAGTGAAGGAATTCCCTGGTGTTGTCCATGAACTCCAGACTTAAGGCAGTCCTTGACAAAAGACGATTTTCATCCAAGTGTTAAAAAAAATCATGGTCAACAAAGAAACTAAACATTCAAGGAAAAGATTACAATCTGAAAGAGAAACAAACACTGATTTCTGACAGAAAATATGTGTCCAGTTTCTCTGACTGAAGAATGTCTTGCTGCATGATGTTGATAGTGTTTGGAGAGGGGGTGGGGGGTCCTCTCTGCTAAATGAAGCATTCCAAAACTTTGTAAACAAACTTTTTTCTAAAATGATTAAGGACTTTTCTGACTATAAAAATGCAATTCCACCAGTTTAAGCGGTTAGCCACCGCATCATTGCATTTCTCTCCATTCCAGCCTCCCAGAGGACCCGTCTGTCAGCTGCTCAGCGCTGGCTCTCCTTCAGCATCGGGGGGTGGGGTGGCGTGGTAGCAGGGATGCAACAGTAGCTACTGTAATTAGCTTTCATGACAAGCAAGTTGCCATAGTAATAAGAGCTTTTAGAAATAAAGAACTGATGAAACTTATGACTTAGAAATGATGAAATCAAGCTAAAGCTAAATTTCCTTGCCTTTAATGTTAAAGAAATATAGACAATTTGATAGAAAGTAAAAAAATAAAAACTTTTATTCCCTCTTCAATGGTGTTTTGAATTGTATTTCCAACGTCTTCACTTTGAATTCAAGCAAATACAGTAGCTCAATCAGGATTTCATACGAAACTAGATAAAAATGACCTCAGGAAAATTTGATTCAAATTCAGTATCATAATATAAAACTCAGTTAAAGCAAATTCATGCAGAAGATATGAAAACTTTTAAATGCATTACGAAGTAATTGTGGAAGAAAGACACCGGCCCACATTTCTCTATTTTCTGCTTTTCTTTGACTCAGATTTGTAATTTTGTCGGTAGCTGTTTATGCTAGTGTTTAGGTAGTGTGTTAATCTGGAGGACCAACTTTAAAACTTACTTCAAAAAAAACAACAACAAACAAACAAAAAAAGAGACCAGAAAATAGGTAGAATGCACAATAACATAAAAAGGAGAGAAAATTATTTGGTCAATTGAACAAATGAGATGGAGCATGTTGCTACTTTTTGGGGGGGGTGTGGAGGGAGGGTACAGCATTTAGAATAGATTTTTTTTAAAATCTTAAATGTTTATCTCCTATCTAACCATCTAACTGGGGTCTTTCTGGACCCACTACACTCCCCAAATAACAATAAAAACCAACCTGTTTTAGCATTGTGGCTTTGGTCTTACGTTGTTCCTTATAGACAAATATGTGAGCATTCACTGGACCTGGAAAGCAGATACAGATAAATGACAGCTTGATTGGATTTCAAAGGTATATTTTTATGAAGTGATGAATGTTGTGCATTCATTTCCTTCACAGATTAGGGAAACTATTTGAACTGGGTTTAGATCAAACAACAGCAAAGTGGTTCTTTGGATCTTATAAGATCGATAAAAAGCATCACTGTAATTTGTCCAGACTCCTTGTACAAGGAATGATGTTGATATGGCTTTACTGAGAGCTACAGAGGGGAGGTAGCTCACTGAGAGACCCTTGAGCTTGTTTGTCTGATTTTGAAAAACAAGGCATCAGCATGAGAGCAGAGAAAAATGTCCTGACCTTTTTGAAAACCACTCGTGACAGTCACCAGTGGCTTCACACAGACACTTATTACACAATGTTCAATGTTTCCTGTTCTGATTAGAGAAAAATCTCCTCCCATGTGGTCTGTGAACCAGCTCTGCATTAGGGTCACCTGAACCCGTCACGGACGGATGTTCTTTAAAGGTGCCAGAGTGTCAGATTTCAGTGCAGAACAAAGCCCCTTCAGCTGCAGAAAAAAAAGAAAAATGTCGGAAGAGTTCTTTGTCTCCTCAGTAAAAGGTCTACATTTTATTAATCCCCCCATGCAGATGTCTGCCACTTCTTGTAGGAAGATGATTGCTGCATAACAGCTTACATTTTGAAAAAGAAATTATACAAAAAATACCCAATGTATTAAAAGGGACATATAGGGGGGAAAAAAGAAAAAGTCCTTTTCATTCAGTTTTATCTCGCACACAATGTGGAAGAAGGAGGTTGAGTAAACGGAGTGTTTGATTCCACCCTCTAAAACCAGCTGCTTTGAACTCTAAAAGGCATGGATGAAAAGGGAACTGGGCGACCATATCTCTGTGGTATTTACGCCAAAGCACATCACGGACATTTCAGTAAGATGGATAGACTTTTATTTGTCATTCAAATATACACCACGGTGCACATCGAACAACATTAAAATGAAACAGGAAATCAAGAAAAACATTGAAATATGAATAAAATGGATTAAAATGTATTGCAGTTTTTGTGTAAAATTTCACTCTGTGAGCGGCAACCGGTTTTAGTTTATTGATTTAGGATGGAAATGGGGGTGGGAATCAATAAGCTCAGCTTCACCCCACTTCTTTCCAAGTTGATTGTTTTGTGTTATGCAAATTTATTTATACTGTATTTATTTTTTCTTTTCAACACAATGTGAATGGTGTAAATAACATGATACTGTATTGTATATATCAACTTGGAATAAATAACAAACAAACAAACATTGCACATTTAGCTATCTGAAATAACTGCATGTTTCCATTTTTTATTTTTTTTTATTTTTTAAGTATTGCGCTGCATATACTACTGAGTATATGGAGCAGTCCAGGAAACAGACAGCAAGAGTGTGTTTTCCATAGTGAGATGGTGTGTGTGTGTGTGTGTGTGTGTGTGTGTGTGTGTGTGTGTGTGTGTGTGTGTGTGTGTGTGTGTACCCCCCCCCCCCCCTCCTACCTCTCTCTTTCTCTCTTTCTTGCTTTTGTGCGTGCGCAAGCGCTCGAGCGCGTCGTGTAGCAAAAG
>JBAMYA010111910.1:0-19216 GCA_037176975.1 Arrhamphus sclerolepis
AAAACGGAGAAAAAAATAACTCGTTTTCACAAGAAAACGGCAGAGTTATGTCGTTATCACGGTAAAACAGAGGAAAGATAACTCGTTAACACGAGAAAATGGTGGAAATAAAATGTATGCATGTATGGCCCTTTAAGGCTTCCGTACCATACACAGCAACAATGTCTCCTCCACCGGGTTCAATTCCACCAGTTTTGTCAGGAGGAATGGACCAAAGTTCCAGCAGACTACGTGAGAAGCTTGTGGAAGGAAACCCAAAAGGTTTGAGTCAAACAGTTTAAACAGTTTAAAGCCAATGCTGCTGAATAAAATGTAAACCAAGCACAAAAAAGAAAGGAAATTTATATTTTCTGTAGATTATTTCTTTGGTGTAGTAATGCTTCTTGGCAATAAATCTTATACGGTTGGAAAACCTGTTAGTTTCTTTTCTGTCAGCACCTGTCTCTATATATGTATATGTGATCATGCTGAAGATATAGGATTAGCCGAGTGAATTGGTTGAGTGAAGAAAAATTAGAGAAAAATATGTAGTCCAAGTTAAAGACTAATATGGTATTGTACAGTCTTATGGCAGATGGAATAAATGATCTTCTCCAGCGTTCCTTTTTAGTTTCATTCCAACTATATTTCATTCCAACCAAATAAAACACTTCAACATACCCTCTCAAAACTGATTAAAAAGACAATATAATGACTTCTATTTGTGCAAACAGTTACATATTAGATTTATTCTGAAATAAAAATGAAGCCCTAGTCCCTGTAAAGGTTATATCTGTACAACCTCACACCAAATACAGCAACAAGCTGCTGCAATAAGATGTTGTTGGATCAGTTATTAACATTCAGTGTCTCCTTATATTCTTCCAAGCACCAGAAAGCACATTAAATTAGCTTCTTTCTTTCTATCTTTCTTTCTTTCTTTCTTTCTTTCTTTCTTTCTTTCTTTCTTTCTTTATTTTACAATTTCCTTCAGATATTAGGTTTATTTGACAATATATTTGAACTAACTTGTGTGTATAGAATTTCATTGAAATTTATTTACTAAACTTGTCATCCAGAAGTGATAAAACAGTTGAGCCTCTGTTGAAAAAGTTTTATGTAAGCTTTATTTGAGCCATATAATAAGCACATACATTGAATAAGCACATACATTGTTCATATTGTTAGTCCTCTTAACTTAAAGATAAGCGGTTTCATCGACATGCCCAGTTCCTTACTCGGACTTGGTCATCAAACAGTTAAAACAAACAAAAAAGAAAGAAAATGAAACAAAACAGCAATTTTTGATTAATTTAAAAAATAAAAATCTATCTATATTCAAGTCACATTTTCTGTTTTGGTTGAGTCAGAAACTGAACTGAGTGCATGAAGACAGATTAGTTTAATATTCTGTGATGCAGTAAATCTGAGATACAGAAGTCATCCAAAGAGACTCTGGCAAATGATGGGAGATCCACGGCAGCTGTACTGACAGGTGACTGATGTGGATTCAGCCACATCAGTGGGCTTGCTTTCTTACCAAAGTCCGTGCTATGTTCAGCTGCTTCATCCAAGGTTTCTCTGTGAAGGTACTGTACCAAAAAACAAACAAATCAAATTTCCATGAAGTCAAAACTATCTGAATCACCTTCTTTCCTACAACAAATATTTGAACAATTACCATACACAAACATTGATTATATCGGGTGAATAAAACAAAAACAACTTAGTTCATAGCATCAATTGATAAAAGTGATGATTTACAGAAGAAAATAGATAAGCTATGTTATGAGTTTATATACACTACCAGCCAAAAGTTTTAGAACACCCCAATTTTTCAATTATTTTTTTTTTATTAATGAAACACACACACACACACACAAAACAGCAAAAAAAAACTTCAAGTTCAATGAATAGCTCAAAATGGTATAAAGGTAAAAGAAAGAATCCCACAAGCGTGCTCGGCTACCAAAGGTGGCTACTTGGAGTCAAAAGTTGTTTTTTCATGATTTCTTATTTAACTTCATTTGGTTATTTGTTCTATGCTTTCATTTCAGAGTACAATGAGAAGTTAATCTGCATAATTTTCAACGACGACAAAAAAACAGGATGAAAATTTGGGGTGTTCTAAAACTTTTGACTGGTTGTGTATTAATGATTATTAAAAACCTATACTGTACACAAGGACTTTTTTTCTTTTGCTGCATTAGAAGATTGACTGTCTGAAGTACACAAACCTGGCTATGGTCAAGCAGTATACAGCATTGTCTCTCAGGGTCTGATCAGCTTGACGAGAAGATGTTCCAGCAAAGCATTGCCCAGTGAGTGGTGGGAGAAAAAAATTTCTATTGCGAAGGCTACTGCTTCTGTCTTTGGTTTCATCCATCAGGCCAGTGTTTTTGTTACTCCTACAATGTCTTTTCTGTATCACTTTCTCAGGCTGCAGACTGGGCAAGGTGTGTGTTGACCTTTTGGAGGGCATGTGGGATATTGAATGCAGGTTCCAGGTGTGTGGTAAAGGTGACAAAGCTTTGGACTTCATGCCAAGTCTTAATTTGCTCTCAAATTCCCTAGATTTGTAAGACATCCTTGGCTCGTTAAAGCCATCAACTAACATTTTGATCCTCACACTGGCTTGGAATGCTTTAGTGGTGTATTGTGACCAACTGGAAGCTGCTCTCTTTTTCCCCAAACTTACCCAGTGTTTTATCTGGAGGTAAATACGCATGGGCAGAGACATATTTGAAAAAGACACCACTGAGCACAGCTTGTTGGCTAAGAAGCATACACAGTCTCTGTAGCCATGCCGAATGGCAATTTTCAGAGGGTCATGACCTGTAGGATCCCGACAAGCCAAGTTAAAAGGATTCTTAGTGATGAAGAGTTTGAGGATGAGGAGCTGGTTTCTCTCTGCGGCTACATGGATGGGGCACTTTTTGTAGTCCGAGTGGGCGGTCTGTTGGCACCACTGGCGGTATGGATGAACCCCCACTGGTTCCTCTGCAGATGCACCTCTTGTCAGCATCCAACTTGCTAAGTCTAAGTGGCCTGAAAAGGCAGCGATATAAAGCGCCACTTGCTGTTGAAACCTTAAACAGCGGAAAAAGAA
Organism: Arrhamphus sclerolepis; assembly: GCA_037176975.1. NCBI lineage: Eukaryota > Metazoa > Chordata > Actinopteri > Beloniformes > Hemiramphidae > Arrhamphus > Arrhamphus sclerolepis. The sequence goes on from JBAMYA010111910.1 coordinate 3,089, forward strand.
AGTTTGACCAGATATGAGATGGATAAAGATTTTCTTTATTCTGCTATAATATTAATTTTCTTATTTCATACCTTAATACTGGCTTCTCCTGTGATAGGTATTTCTGGACAGTCAATCTGTTTCCTCTGAGGCAACCCTGAAGAAACTCCATCCACCCGTCCCATGTCTCCAAACATAGAACGGCGCCTATAGTCAGGATTTCTGTTTATTTAATTACGAAACACATAAGACTCTTTTCTTTCATCTTTGCCATCAAAGACCTTAGTTAACCAACTAAACAATAAATCAGAATTAATTATACTTTGTATACTAAAGTGCTTTAGAAATTATGACATTTTTTTGTTTCTGGTTTAGGGGTTGGGTTAAATGAATGCAATTTCTAACTGTAACTAATTGCACATATTCGATAGTTACCAGTATTCAAATATTCAATATCTGACACCACGGCGCATGTATGTAGGCAAAGGAGCAGGACAGAAAGGAAGTCCAAAGGTACCCATTTCAACACTGTAGTCTTGAAGCGAGTTGCAGTCATAGAGTTGAACACCAACAGCTGTGCTGAGCCAGAACATGCTTACTGGAAGTCCACTTTGCACAGACACGGTGGTTCTCAGTTTGGCCACAGATGTATGAAGTAGACTCTCATTTCCTATGATTGGTAAGGTTTCTCCTGTCACACCATTGACCACGTACATCTTAGGTCTCGCTTCACTCTGAAAAGCAATCAGAATGGCACAAGGTCACAAACAGTATATGGACAGTATATAAGAATATGTATGTGTGTGTATGTATATATATATATATTCTGTACAGCAGCAGCTCTTTAATCAACACTATTAAACCAACAAACTGATGTGCATCTGAGGGCCAAACATCTGTCATGAGTTGCATACAAAGAAATTCTTAACGATATACTTTCCCTATGTAGCTCTGTGGTTGGCACTAAATATATATAATAGTTTGGGGGTTGCCAAAGGGAAAAAATAAATTAAAATTAATGGCTAAAACTGGTGACATTTATCAAATAAAACAACTTATATAATCTGGTGCCTGACAAACCTTAGTGATTCATTGAAATGACAGCTAATCTTTTTCAACAAACTCTTCGTAAAGGTTTCAGGTACCCTGGTGGCAATCACCACAAGACTCTTTACTGATTTGCACTTTTCAGTGCAGAAAACACCAGCACACAATACAGGCTGATCACCTGCCAGTCCACTCTCTCCCAGTGCCAGAGTGCTACTGTTTAAATAGAGGGAACCTGATTGGCACATTCAGAACAGGTGTGCCAATCAGTCCCTCTCAGGTACTGTTTCCCGAGCTGCAGCTTCACCTCTCCTCTGCAGCCGAGCTGAGCCACACCTCGCCACCACACTCTTTCAAAACGTTCTGTTGACGATAGGAAAATCAGTCTTGGTGTTTTATGATGGGTTTCTAGACTGTTTAAGCTTTTGCTACATAAACCCAAAGAGACACACACTATAAAAGTGGGACAATTTGTCTAATGGAGATAACCTTTGCAGTGCTCCATCTGCTTATATTTTGGCCTGCTAATCTGTATGCATGATTTACCATGTATGCTATACTCTTACATGTGTTAAATCTAACTGTTTAAAATTCAGTAGCTGAAATATACTCATTTTTAATTATGTGTATAATTTTGGAGCAAAAATTTAAAAAGACAATTTTAGGAAAGTGTTTATGATTGACCCATCTAGATGATACTGGAAAATCCAACCAAACTTTTGATTTTTTTTTTTTTTCACAAAATTAGAAATACTGTTTTAAGAGTATGTAAGCATCAAACATTATAACATATGAACCTGCTTGAAAAAGCTGCTGCATGTCCAACCATGAACCTTATATAGACACCTTAGAGGTAAAGAGTCCAGTTTAGGTGAGGGAAAAAAAGTTTCTTGGATTAACAGATTATGTGAAATACCATAACAAATGGATCCAGACTGATGTACACAGAATTAGACAGTAACACTATTACACCTGCAGACACAGTTTTTTTAATAGGAGGAAAATCAGTTATTAAAAATCTGAAAAGTGGCACATAGAGACATATGATCACTATTTGGCATCCTTTTAGAAAGATAACCAATTATTAGGTTATATTCTGTCCCAGTGCTAAAAACTAAATAATGAGGACAAGCTAAAGTCCTCAGACAGTCATTAACTCCTCCTGAGCCAAAGTTGTTTTTTTTCCTGCTCACATGGGAGCATCTTGTTCTTATTCCGTATTAGTTCACAAATCTAATATAAATGTCACTGACTGTCAGATGGATGAAAATTAATCCTGAGCAATGGATATGCAAAATGAGACACTGATCTTAGCACCCCTGAAGTAAAATGTATCAGAAAAAGAGTATTTGATATCACCATGAAGTATGTGAGGTTGTTAAAATATGTTTTAACATACAATTAACTTTTTTTTTTATTTTCACATAAATTCATTTTCTCATGTAATGCCAACACTGTGCAATGAATGTCTGTTAGAATATATTCTAACAGACATTCATTGCACAGTGAATGTCTTTGTTACTTTGTTTTTAAATTTGAAATTATGCTTTTTATTCTGCACTCTTCATTTTTAATCTATTAATTAATGATTATTTCTAATTTTTATGGATTAATTTTATTTCCCTCTTGTGATTTTATGTAGCTGTAAAGACCTTTAAAATACCTTGTGTATGAATTGTGCCCTACAAGTAAACTCGCCTTGCCTATATTATGAACAAAACCTGAAAGCATTGAAGACAGGCTTAAAGGAAAACAGACATCCTTTCCCAACTTGCATTCTAATTTGGAAAAAGAACATCCAAATCTCCAAGCACTTTTCATATACCTTTATAAGGCATCGGATTGTTCTGCCACTTTTGAAGTCTATGTCAGACAAAGCCCAGCTGTCCTGCAGTGCCGCCCCACCATAGTTCAGCTCCAGGTACTGTCGGACTTGTTCGTCATTGGACAGTTTCACAAGAAAATTGTTCTGTGGAAAATAGTTACAGAGAACTGAGGAAGAATAAAATATGTTTATATGTTTCAGCTATGTCAGCTAAACAAAATGTTTCCTCCCCCCATTCATAACACATGAAATAAACTGCCAAAGGGCCAAGAATAAAAAATCAACAGCATCTGGGAAATAATCCATCTGTTTTTGTCCACTGAACCCTGTGTTCTTAAGTCAGAACGTTTACTTCCATTACCTTCACTAACTGCTTCAAGGCTCCCACAGTCTGATTCGGCGAGACGTCAAAAAGCTTGCTGAACCCTTCGAAGCAGATGAAGACCCTCATTTGTCCTCCCGCATTTGTGCTCGTCTGTTGTGTTCTGGTGGGAGGCCGTGTGTGGGGAATTCATTAGAGGAAGAGTGATTGGAAGGAGGGAAGGGTTTAGAAAGGGTATGCAACTCCAGACTGAGACAGGTCAAAAAATCATGATGGCTATTCACCTAAATAAATAATGCTTATAGCATATGTTGTACATGGATTTGTAAGATAGGGTGATTAATCTAGGCTATTTAAAACAAGTTTGACTCCAGACAGAAAAACATGAACAAAATATCATTTATCTTTGCATTTTAATTACAGGAAGTCTATGATACCTTTAAAAGAACAAGAAAAGAAAAAAACACAATAATATGGCTTTGTGTCTTGAGTAGACCAAACACAGATTTAAAAACAAAAAACACAATATCTGTGTTTCTGACCAATATGACACTGAAGAAATCAGTCACAGGAGACTGAAAGTGCTCAGTTGCATGTGACAACTATAAACAGCTGAGTTGCAACAGTGGAGTTTAAACTGGTCTCATGTCAACTTTACACCTGTCAGGTCTTTTTTTTTTAAACAACAAAATAAAACCTCACTCCATGTGACTTGTTATCACAAAGTTCAAAATGAAAAAAACATTTGAAAAAAAGCATCCCACAGCATTATGGACCAAGTACAATGAGCAGGCTTGGCTATATCTAGTGCAGTGCACTACATTTTGTACAGCATTTAAGCTGATACTGCTCTAACATCACAGTATCTAATAGGCCTGATTATCAGCACACAAGAAGTTCTACAACTGAGAACTTTCATTTGGCAAATGTTCTACAAGTGTACCCAGTTTTATGACTGAATCTCATCAGATGCATGGCACAATCTGAAACTCTTACGTCAGCGCTACACCCTGTCTTTTGTTAAGAAACAAAAGAAATACCCAAGGACCTCAGAGTGTTTTGAGAATTCCAAAAAGAGATGTTCCAAAAGGTTTTATAGTTCTTTAAAGTTTTACAAGGAGCCTCTAATTTCCATCTGACCTTTTGAAAGTCTGACACAGATAACAGGCCTTTTGTGTACAGTACTGGCAGAAGGTAACCATGACTCTGAAGGTTCTACACCTGTGAATTGTAATTATTTCTGCATTTCACACACCATTAAGAATATATACAAAATTAAAATATTAAAATGTCAAGGATTCTATGAGGTTTAAACAATATAAATGTGTTTCAGTGATACACATTATTTATAAAGCTTTATTCTATAATGTAACATGTAATGATTGTGCTTGTGTTTCTCATATTTTTTGTGTTATTATACAGTATGACTTATTTTGTTATATAAACTATTAATAGATGTTACCGTATCAACCATTCAAACCAATCAGGTCTTCTGGTACAGGTCTACTCTGTGTCCCCAGAATCAGAACCAAGCATAGAGAAGCAGCATTCAGCGTTTACTAAACACCTGGAACAATCTCCCAGGAAACTGCAGAAATACTGAAACCCTCAGTTGTTTTATATCAAAGTTAAAAATTTAATTCTTTATAGCTGCCTTTGATTGAATTGAATTGATCTTTTTTGCTAAGCCATTTTTTTTTTTAACTTAAAGTCATTTTAATTTTAATACTGCTCTGTAACTCTGTCCTAACTTTAACTGTATTGTCTACTTTCTTTACTTTTAGTTTCCTTTTTTAGTGTATGTCTTCGTTTTATTTTCTCTTTTGATTTTAAGCACTTTGAGTTGCCTTGTTACTGAAATGTGCTATGCAAATAAACTCGCCTTGCCTAGATTATAATAAAACACAGAGCACGCCACATACAATCCCCTGAAAAAAGAAAACAAGAAACGTACCCCATTTTCTATAGAGGGTGCTAGAGATTTAAAAGTGAGTTTGTATTTTATTTTATTTTTTTAAATTTGTATTGTTTTTGCTGTTTTTCTCGTGATAATGCTCAGTGGTGGTGGGGTGGGGGTTCCGTTTAAAATAAACAGTTTCTTTTAATGTTCTGTTGATATTTTAACGCTCTATTAGGGATGGAATAAAATGCTGTTTGCCTCGTTCATGTGACCGCTGGATAAAGGCAGTAAATGGGTGTTTCTGCTATCACATGGATCTGTTTATGTCCGCAGTCATTTCCGGAATAGAACGATTGACAGAAATTGAGTCCAATCAGAAGCAGAGAGCCGTGCAGGGGGGCGGAAGTTAGAGGTCTGGCATGAACGGAGAAAGAAGCTAGCGTGAGTGATCAAACCGTAACGTTTACGGTCATCGTTCAAACGTAATGAGGCGCATAATCAAACTGTTTTAAGTCGTGCATGTTACTTTACATGACGCATAGTAAAGAGGAGCAATGTCGCTGTCGGCAGCCGAATACTTGGAAAAGACGAGCCTGCTAGCAGAAATAAAGGTAAACACCCAGAAACAGCCGCTGCTCTGCTAGGTTCATGCTAACTGGCGATGAGGACGCTCTGTTTTGGTCTCCAGCTGAAACACTTTTGAATGTCCGCCCTGATTTATGCCTATATCCTGACTATATATACGTTTATTACTGCTTGGCATTATCCTTACGTGTTTTTCTGTCAGTCGATTGAAGTCTAAGCTGCCTCATCGCCTGTTTTGGTTAGTTTGAACTTTTCACGTTTCTCATGTTGATTGTGTACGTCATTTTGCAATTTCATCTTTTACAACCTTAAATACGCTTTGATTGAGCAATATTCTTATCATAACGTGAAAATGTGACTGCTGTCACTTGATGTTTAGACATCATTTGTCTGCTGCTGTTGTGAAATGTGGCATCTTCACTTCTCCTTTCAACAAAGAGAAGATGATCTCTGAAAAATCACAGACGTGGACAACATGATCATCTGGATTTGCTCAATAGTGCAAGCCTCTCATTGGGAAAAAGTACTGTATTTAATATTGTGATTCAGCTGAACACAAGCTATCTGAGTCCAAAATGATTAATTGAAAAGTTTTTCATTCCTTAAACAACCATGTCAGGGAACATAGTGAGTGATCATCTTTGAGGATATAATATGGTTGTAAAAAAGTAAAATGACAGACATTGAAGATGACATGGAGGGAATCAAATCAGAAAATCATCAGCAGAACTTATGTTTATGTGTAATAGCAAAAGTGAGCATTTCTACATGCACAGTTGAAGAGACCTCAAGGTACTGGACTTAGTAGCTGTTTGACCTCAAGAAACCTGCTTTATCAGTGAGGCTAATCTAAAAAGTAAACCCAAACCAAATGGACAAAAAAAAAGACCCCTATTAGCTTGGGAGTATAAAGTTTGGACTACAGAGCTTTGGAAAAAAGTCATGTGATCTTATGAGTTTATAGGTTATGATTTGGGGTTTCTGAGGTTGTTCAAATAGATCACCAAAGTGATGTCCTTAAAAATTAGGTTATCTGGCTATCTGAATATACCATAGGTTCTTATTTTTCCCCCTTGTTTGATGGCATGGACATATTCAAAGATCGGAATAGTTGTTTTCACAATATTGAGCCAAGCCAGATCAAGGATTAAGCATGCTAATCGTCCCTGGCCTCAATTTTCACACAGAAAAGTCCCGCCTGTTCTGACTGATCACCTCACTGTGCTGCCCTCTCTGTCCCGCCCATAATGTTGGATCCTGGTGGACGTGTCACACGTTAATTTCATTAAAAAGGTGGAATGTCCGTCCTGTGAAGGTCACAAAATGAAGAAAAAAAAATCTTTTAAGTAAACAAACCGAAATGTTCTGATTCCCTCACCAATCGACTGAGCTCAGTTATGAACAAGGCAGTGAGGATAGACTGACTTTTTTTTTTTTTTTTTTTTAATTAACAAAATTAAACACACTGGCCTGTAACACAGTCTCGTCAGTGCAGCTACACTAGGATCAGCTGCATCAAGGTACTAGCTACATCTGAACATGCTGAGATCCAATGGTGAATGTTTTGAGTCTTGAGTGATGGTCAATGTCTTAAATTGTCAGAATCCTACTCCACAAGTCCAAGAGCAGCAGTGAACTATAGACCAGTTAAAAAGGCTTTAAAATAAAAAGCAGTGTTCATCTGCAAAATTCAATGGAAAACCATCTACAATATAAAGATTTATGTGAGGAATCTGTTTGTCAAAGAGAATCATGAGACAAATCAGAAACTTCTCAGTTGAAGAGTGTCAGTTGGAGAGAAGCAAAGGTTCACACAATGCAACAAAGGATGAAACTATTTAAAGCACAATGTTTAAGAGCCAAAAAGTGAAAACAACAGAACTGGGAAACAATGCATGAGGTAACTAGAGTGTAAAGTGAAATGGCTATATTTGTGACAAATGTTAATGACAGTTGGAAGCAAAACAAGCCTATCGTAAACACAGTTCATGAGGAAAAACCATAAAGTTAAACGGAGAGACGCTATTCTGTAAAACCCTCCTTCTTCCTGGCACCACCTCCAGCCCCATTCAGTCCTGCTTGGCTGCTCAGAAAAGTAAGGCCAGAAACTAAAGGTGGCTTTTTTTTTTTTTTGGCTTTGTGATGCACTGGAAGTGACAATAGGAAAGCAACTAGTCTGGCTCAGCTTCAGTAGGCTCAGCTTTGGCTCAATAATGGGGAAGCAGCTACTGCCAGGATTCATTAGTGTAACATTGTGGAAGAATGTTTCAGAGAGCAGGAGACCTCATTCTCACACACAGATTAGACACCACAAGGTCCAGACCTTAACCGCTTTGAGAATTTTAGGGCCGGTGAAGCTTTGATGCAGCAGTCAGGTAGTTGCATCATTATTGCAAGATTGTGGCAAAAGAAACAAACAAAAAAAACCAATGCAATTCTGATTGGTAGCAGATTAAGAAGTAGTAGTAAATCTTTCAAGACAGTTTCCAGTTTGAAGCAAGTTAATCCAGAGAAACCATTTTTGCTATATTGAAAAAAAAACAAAAAAACAACAACTTTGCAACACAACTTAAAAATGCAAAATAAGTGTCCGACAGAAACTACAGAACATCCCCAAAGTGTAGATTTTTAGTTATAATGCTCAGCGCATATTTGCTAAAAAAAACTCAGTCACAGCTTTGTGGCATCAGTTCCACATTTTATCTGTGAAACACAATGTCGCCACAAGGCAGCCACAGGGCCGAGACACAGGGCCGAGACACCTTGGAGTCACTGAATCAACTGTAAACACAACTGTGTACCAAATGATTGTAGACTCAAATGCGACAGCCAGAACTTGCACACAATTCGGCGAGGCATCAGGACAATAATGTGAAACGCAGTCTACAGCAGAAAAGCTGAATGGAAGATGATCAAGATGTTGCAGTGGCGCAATCCAAGTTCAAACCTCAACTTGACTGAAATGCTGTGGAGAGACGCTTTGCATCAATGAATGCTTGCAAACCTCAAAGAATTGAAGAAGAGGTTTAAAGAAAAGTAGGCCAGGCATGTCATATAGAAAATGAGTTTGCCTGAATTTAAAAACCATTAAGGGTCGAGTGATTCCTTTTTCAGTTTATCTTGATGTGTAAAGTCTTAGAATTAAGATAGCACAAACTTTGTTTTTCCCACAAGATTGTATGTGCATAATGAATGAGGCTCTTTGTTGGTTGCCTTTGTGTTTTGAGTGATTTCATAATGTTGATGAGCCTGCAGAAAGCTATGTACAGGCCAGCAGAAGGAAAAAGAGAAACTGCAAGTTTTATGAGCCCACATGCATGTTGTGGAGGATTATCTCCAGTATTCCCACAGGGGCTCAAGAGTTATTACTCTGGTGTTGGTCAGGACATCCCGGGAAGACTGCACCAAATGTGATCTGTGTGTAAAAACTGCTTTTGATCCTGAACCAACTTTTTAAACGTTTGATCCTGTCACATTATTTCCAAAAACAATGAAGACAAATTGCATTGTATCCACAGTATGGATGAATGAAATTCAAAGAAATGTGACCTTATGTAACCAGTTTGTTGGAAAAATATAACAACAAGGACTGAAATTGAGCGTCAGATGTTGAAGTTGCTTTGTTGTATGTCATGTTTGATCTCTGGTCAAAAGCCAAGATAGTAAATGACAACACTGTGCAGTCGAGACTTTCACTCTGATATGAAGCGGTTGCAGATGAGAGGTTCTTTTTAGAACCTGGTCTCACCGAGGCTCTAATATGAAAGTGATAAAGCTATTGATTCCAGAATGAATTAATATAATTTTCACCATGTTGTCCTGGTGGCCTGTCAGATGTCTTAACTTGTAGAAAAATAGCGCAACAAACAATCTCGAGACACACAGGAAAAACGCAGCGCACACAGGAAAGAAGGATAAGTTATGCTTTCCTTCCTGTGTGTGTACAGCCGTGCTCCAATGAGTATTGTTAATAAGCTTACAGTTGGTTAAATTTAATGGAGCTATGATTTAATTATTGATTTCAAGGAAAGACTGAATAGAAAACGGGGACATTTGATTTGTATACTATCTTTTCAGTGCTCAAGTTATTATAATTATTATTTTTTGCCTTTTTTTTCTTTTTGCCTGTTTTCAAGCCAGACTTGATGATGATACTTCAGTGTACTAAATAAATATCACGCTCTATTGAAGAGAGTAAATGTGGGTATTTAGACCATAAACTGTTTTGGATTATATTTAATGAGTATTTATGATTGTAAATGAGTCTTATGGACTCATTTACAGTGAGTTGTCTTTTTCCAGCCAGGTGAGATGCCCCCTGCTGGCTGTTAGAAGTAACACTTTTTAAAGATGCTACATTGGCTTTATTTTTCAGACATGTAGGCTACATTTAGAAAAAATATGTATGAATGACAAGACAAACATTCTTTTTCCTTTTTTTTTTTTTCTTTCTTTTTAATAGGTGTGACTTCAAAGGCTGGTGTGTTGGGGTCCAGCTGCGAGACTGTGGTCATTTGTATGTGTCTTTGTGCGTGGGGTTTTGTATCTTAATGAGTGAGTGGCATCACGCGACTGACGACTGTAACGTGATGCCAAGATGCTGCTGTCCTTGGGAATGCTGATGCTGTCAGCCACACAGATTTACACCATCTTCACTGTTCAGCTCTTTGCCTTCCTCAACCTGTTGCCTGTGGAGGCTGACATCACTGCTGTGAGTAACCCATCACTTGTCTCGTGTGTGTGTGTGTGTGTGTGTGTGTGTGTGCGTGCATGTAGCTCATATGTAGCGACATCTCTTACAATTACACTTTTTAAGAAAGTGGAGCCTCCACTAAAAGAGTGACAAATGTCCAGTGGAGTGGCCATGTTTTGTACACAGTTGTGCAGTGGCAAGAAGAAGAATGCAAAGTTGCTTGTAATTTTCTGATTTTATTTGCATCCATATGCCATAAAATGCGGTCTAGCCAACATCTAAATCATAATAGTCAGACAAATAAAGTTTGCTTAAGATTTTAGCACACACACAAATATAATTTCCTGTGTCCTCATTGAACACACACATTAAATATTAACAGGTACTGAAGGAAAAAGAAAGTGAACCCTTTGGGTTGAAGGCTGGTTGAGCTGCAGCAGTGACTTCAAGCAAAAGTGTTTGGTAGCTCTGGATCAGTCTTGTATCTGTGGTTGAGGTGTGTCCAAAGGCTGAATTTTCTAATTTAGAAGCATAGTTTTCAAACTTTGATATTTTAATGTTGATAAAATGTGTTCTGTCTGCACCGTACATAATGCTAAGTATTCTCCTTGGGCAATTATGATTTATTCATTAACCTTTAGTTAATGAACAGCTTTTACAAAACACATTCAATAACAATTTATATGTAAATAAATACATAAAATGTTTATCAGTCATTGTATCTGCAGACTGATGTATGAAATGAGAGCAGATCCTTGAGGTCTAGATGGTGAATCTTACCAGTAGCACATTTTGTCTAACTTTTGAACGCCTTAAATCTCTTTACTTTGAATCCCTTATTTATCTTAACTGCTTTTAATCATATGTCTTGAGAAACCTCCTTTTTCCAAGGTGTGAATCACATCACAGGATGCTTCCTATCAACAGCAAATTTAACATATTTATCTCTTTTGAATGGTCAAAATAGGTCTAAACCACAAGTTTAGACTCATTTAACTGGACTCCATGTGTGTAAAATACTGACTGCAGTTGGCTTTAATTTATGGGTCTACTTATGTTATCTTTACTGCGCGTGTTCAACAGACATAGGATAAATTCTAATTTTGTGCTAAGAGCTTAAGCAGTATCGTGTTTGTCTACTTTTGTGACTCACACTGAAGATCAGATTACACTTATGGCAAATGACTGCAGAAAACCACTTAATTCCAAGGAGCTCGCATGCTTTTTCTTGCCGTTGTTTTTAAGAGTGTCGATAGAGGTCAGTGGTCACATGTTGAAAGTTATTTATTTTTTCGATGCAAAGGTGTGCCGCAACTAATTGGATTTTTCATGTTTTCAGTACACGTTTGACAACAAAACTGAAAACTTCGACGATCTCCCTGCGCGCTTTGGCTTTCGACTCCCCAGCGATGGATTGAAGGTGAGAGCAGCGGGGTCAGGGGTTGTTTTACGACCTTGTGTTTGATTGTTTACAAGCAAACTTTACTGCTTTACTGACCTAAACTTTAACCGCACATGCATAAAAATAAAACCAAGTGAAATGGGTGCATTAAGTTCCTTTTTTTATTAATGGAAAATATATATATCAGTAACTGAGCAAATGCTTCTTTCATTCCTATTTTTTAGTATATTTATTCTAACTTTTTTTATGTTGTTTTTGGATTGTTTTGATATTTTTAAGATGATGAAAGAAATGAAAATTGGTCAATTCAGAAATCAGCTACCAGTGGAAGACTTCCTAGAAGACACATTTGATACAGAATTAAACTTGTGAAAGGTTATTTATGAAGTCAAACTCATAATCTTTTGATTATCTTAATATCCAAACGTGTGAAATTGCTCTTGAGATGCACCTAAACCAGGATTGGTCAAACTCTAACGTGTTGTAATGCAGCTGCTGTTAAAGGTTGCTGCTGTGTGTTGAGGGAATGTGATGCTGTGAGGTTTCTGTATGCCACCCTGCACGCTGCAGCCCACACAGAGGTTGATCCACAAACCTCACAAACAGAGGGGATGATTCATGTCTGCCATCTAAGCTGTTCATTGTAGTGTTTCCCCACAGTCCAAGAGCTTGTTGTTGTTGCACAAAGGCTTTTCGCACACACCGGCAAGCTGATAATGAAATGCTCCATGCCCTGTTTGGTGTTTACGCAAATGTTAGTTTCTGTCTATTTGGAGAATCGGTCTGTGACACTGTTGGACTGAATCATCGTTATGACAGTCCTACATTATGTTTTTTGAGAGGGTCACATGAGCTCTGACACAGGGGTATATTTTAGGAGTTAAGCTGGGGATCATTTGTAGCATCTTATGCCATGACGATTTAAAACGCTCAACTGCTGAAAATGAAGTTTTCTGTTTCCTGTTTGTTTGGGCACATTCCCTTTTGGCCATTTTGAGCTCTCAGATGCAGTAGCGCTCAATTTACTAATCAGAAATCAATTGAAAAGTTTGTCATTTACATGCTGACCCATAGTTCTCGACCAACATCAGCGATTGTGATACACAGTCATGTTGCTCTGTATATCTGTGCAGGAATTAAAGTATTACTCTTTTTTTTTTTTTTAATTAAGATTAAATGGCCGTTGTCTCTCTGCCTTCTGTCAGTTTTCAGTTGACATCTACTTTCTGTGGCCATCTTGTGAATTTAGTAATTTGTTACTGGTCTAATCACCCTCTGCTTACATTAAGGTGCTCTACATAATGTGCTTGGGGCTGATTTTGGACACAGTTGCGTTTGCTGCTTCCATCTCTGTGTGTTGTTAGGTTTGGCAGAAAGCTGTTACACTTTGCAGCTGCTACTGTATTTATAGATCCTTACTCAGTATTATTTGGTTATGATGCGGTCGCTGCCATCCCCTGCCTTAAAACTACATTAAATATATGATGTAGCTGCGCACTTATTTATGTAAGAAAATGATTTTCAGTCATCAGTCATTCTTCTTATTTAAAATGCACCTGCTGTCTTCCTGAGATTTATGAATTCCGTGATGAAATGACCTCTCCTGAGTAGACTGCATTCTTTATATGGCTTGTCAGTTTGTCAGCATGATTAAAAAGTTGTGCTTGAATTTGAGGGAGGACGCAACTCACTGTAGAAGGGATTAACTTTAGATGTTGACCTGAATCCCTGCTGGTATTTAGTTTATTCAGCCTCGGGGAATAAATGTAATTACAGACTGCTTTCCTGCTTTCTTTAAAACTGTTTATGGTATTCACTTGGTTTGTTTACCAAGAACTTTTTCAAATTTCTTAGAATTAGAAATTGTGCTGTAACAGTGTAAGAAATTCCTAAAGAAATCTCTGGCATCACAAGGCAGCACAAGTCTGACTTCTGAATATTACCCAAAGGCGTCCCCAGGGGGACTCCAAACAGAGCCTCCCCTGTTTGTCGTTGCACAAGCTAAGCTATTTCTAAACAAGGCAAGGAGAGGCTTGTATACGCCCATTATATGTGACATTTCTTCCTCTATAAGGTCTATATTGGATTGATTCTGGAGGTTGTAAATGCAGCCGTTTGTTTTCTAAAATCAAATGAGTATAACAGATCTTTAGAGTGTTTGAGAAAAATACACTGTTGTGTCTTTCACGTCTCATAATTTTCTCTTGTCCTCTAAATTTTTTTTTTGTGATGGTGGAGTTATTGAGGTGAAACTTGAGCTCCAATTTCAATTAAAAAGACATTTTAATGTGTGTTTAAGATGTAGCATACATTTATCATGTACCATCTGCCATTCTGGTCATTTTTCATCAGTTTTTTTTTCTGTTTCTTGTTTTTCTTAGTCCTTCACTCTTCCTATAATGGGGTTAATAAAATCTATATTTTGCCTTACAGATTGAATAGTTCAGATTTCACAAGAACAATGTGTAGAGTTGTGAAAACAATTCAATATTTTAAAAATCAGTTGCACGACATCTTCTCAGCTTTGTTTTTACATTTTTACAAGCGCCTAGAGATGACTTGTCGTAAATAGGCGCTATATAAATAAATTGAATTGAATTGAATTGAATTAAATGTAACAGCAAAAGAGCCTTAAAAAAGGAAAAGTATTAAATACAATAATTATTGACTGTGATCCAATTTATTCATTTATTTGTATTGCATCACTGTTTGCTGTTTGAAGTCCAGAGTTAATGTCCTTGCAGGGAAAAACAAACAAACATGCACAAAAACTGAGTGAAAGTAAAGTGTATTAAAGTACAATGTCCACACATTTAAGGTGCCAGAACCAGAGACCACCACGGAGCCTCCAGTAGTGGTAAGCAGACGTACAGTTTGTTTGTGTTTTCCATAAATATAATGATAATAATGGAGAGATGACACTGATTTGACCTCTCTGTCAGTGGAACGGTACCTGGGTTCCAATTGAAAACTCTCTTGGGTTCCCTCCACGTGTCAAAGAAGATGAGAAGGTAAACGAGCTGTTCATGAACACAACTTAAGGACAATAAAGCAGCAGCATGTACTTTAAACTATTTTATTCATCAATGTGACAAAATCAAAGACACTTGTTTCCACACAAACTCTTCCTGCAGGAATCAGTGCTGCCTCTGAAACGTGCTACAATGTCCACCAAATCAGCAGTTAACCCCTACAGATATGTTTGAAAAACACAGTTAGAATAGTACAACAAATCATTAAGATGCTGAGTTTAGTATATCTACCAACCTCAACTTTACTCTCCATCATCTTTTCATCGCCACTTTGTGAGTCAGTACCACTTCTGACCACATGGGGGCAGCATATCACAAGTAAAGTGTCTCATGTGCCCTCATGTGGTCAGAGGTGATGTTGCTGCATAGAGTGGCTTTAAAAGACCTTATAGAAATTTATTTTTTTCCTTGAGAACAGTTCAAGCTTAATCATAAGATGTAGCGTATTTTTAATTTATGATTATAGATGAGTTCATCAGGAAAAGACAGCTTATTTTGATATTTTGATATCACGTTTCCAAATATGAATCAAAAAATTCCCCTGTGACATTGTTACATATCTATACATATACACACACACACACATACACACATTTATATGTATATGTATAAATATGCATACATATATGTGCATAAAAATATATAGTCTTCAATTAAAGTTTTACCCACTATCATTTCAGTCCCGTAGAAAACGTGCAGCACCAAGTGAAGCGATGGCACAGGACCCAAAGGTAGGTGAACAACGACATATTACAGGATGACTAAAACTAACAGGAAGGAGGCAAAGAATCAAAAGCTCAACAGGGAGTTATTCTCCTTGGCTTAGACTTCTTTTTTCTAAGTACTTGTTTAAATGATTTGGTCATCATCAGCTTTTTTTCTGTCAAAGTTTGGTTCAGCTTCTTATCAGTCAATCACACAATAATGAATCGATGCAGTTTTCAGTCACAACTGAACACGTGTTTTCAGTATAATGGATTTCACGTTTCCCAGAGGGTAAGCAGAGATGTCAGAATAAATTGTCAGTTTTAGTCTCTGACAATTCATGGCCAGCGTTTCTCTAGAATACTGGTCATACTGGTGTAGCTGTTTT
Organism: Arrhamphus sclerolepis; assembly: GCA_037176975.1. Classification (NCBI taxonomy): domain Eukaryota; kingdom Metazoa; phylum Chordata; class Actinopteri; order Beloniformes; family Hemiramphidae; genus Arrhamphus; species Arrhamphus sclerolepis. Next base: position 18,967 of record JBAMYA010111910.1, read on the forward strand.
CCTCCTCATTTTAAATTTATAGACAACAGTACAACAATAACAACAGTACATAACATTTTTAACAGTATATACCAAACGTCTGCTTTCAGTAGTTGAGTGACCTGAAATCCATGTTTGTTGATTTTGTTTTGCACATTCACAGTCTAAGGGGACTGTACCCACATTACTGCTTAAATTGAATTACATTTTTGCGTCTTGTCAGAGATTTAAACAAATTATTCTGACATAGCTACGTGCCCCCCTTAAATCC
>JBAMYA010111921.1:0-19214 GCA_037176975.1 Arrhamphus sclerolepis
TAAAGGAACACGCAAGCTCGCTTTGACTGTTTTTGCGAAGCATCATTTAGCAGGCACTGCTTCACATCCCTACTATCAGCAAAAAAAAAAAAAAAAAACAACTTTAAAGACACTGAGACATTAGTCTTCCTGAGAAGGATTTATGTGTAAACTATGAGCCGAGCAAAATGTGTGTTTCAGCATTCCTGAAAATATTAGTTGTTCAGAACCTTTCGTAACTGCAGACAAAATCTATCAGTCATTCTTTGACTTTACATTAATCCAATTTTAAATGACTGTTGTTTTTTTTTTTATTTTGCATTATGCATTGTTAAAGAAGAGAACAATGCTTTAATACATATAAATACATGTAAATATATATATACATATATGTGTGTGTGTATGTATACATATATAGATATATATACATATAAATATATATAATATATATATATATGTATTATGGACACGGTTTAAAACAAATAACATGAAGCCACAAAATATCTTTACACACAATAATGTTTTTTTTGTTTTTTTTATTGTAGCTACGTGTTTACAACAGCCTGGTATTTTGAAAACAGTTTTCGTGCGATTTCTTTTTTTGAAAAAGTTTAAATAATGGTTTTTGCCAGCATTAATACTATAACACATTATTCAAAAAATAGCAAATTCCTTCAATGGATCTATCCATCTATCTATCTATCCATCTATCTATCTATCTATCCATCTATCTATCTATCTATCTACAACAATGACATGGTAGTGAGGTTACAGTGGTTGTACCTAACAGTTGGCCATTCATGTTCTTAACTCAAGTTTTCACAGTTATAAGGAGGCCTGGGGCCTTGGGTTTTAAAAACAATGGTTCTCAACCTGGAAGGACCAGGATTAGCAATGGTCTTCAAAGGAAGAAACAGTTTTTAACCTTTTATTTTTAACAACTGAAAATGGTTTGGTGCCAATGAAGGGTAGAGCCATTTGTGCTCCTCTGATAGCATTTGAGGAGATGTGATGGGGGGGGGTTCCTTGAGGTCTCAGGGTACTTTGACCCTGGTGGAGCTCCAGTAGACGGACTGCGGCATGGACACCTGAACGTGACAGGTTGGACAGGACTGTTTCCTCCATAACCACTCCTCTATGCACTGTAAAACAGACAGCAAGAGAGCCAAAGATGGATTAAGACATTGGATTAAGGATGGATACGACAGTCTAACATCATTCAGTGTGGTAATTTGCTTTTTCGCCCATACAGTTCAACCAGAGAGTATTCACAATGCTTCACTTTGTACAAATTTTATGTTACAGCCTATTTCCACAATGGATTAAATTATTTTTTTCCTCAAAACTCTACACAAAATACCCCATTAAGACAATGTGAAAAAAGTTTGAGATTTTTCCATATTTACTAAAAATTAAAAAAAAAAACTAAGAAATCACATGAACCCAAGTATTTACAGCCTTTGCCATGAAGCTGAAAATTGAGCTCAGGTGCATCCTCTTTCCACTGATGTTCACAGCTTTCTATAGCTTAATTGGAGTTCACCTGTGGTAAATTCAGTTGATTAAAAAGGATTTGGAAATGCACACCTGTCTATATAATGGCCCTTTTCCACTAGTACCTACTCGGCTCAGCTTGACTCACCTCAGCTCGACTCGCTTCGGTCTCAGTTGTTTTCCGTTACAGTTTGGTACCACGTCCATGTGGTGAGACGGCTTTATATGCGGCAACTCCGGTCACGCATGCGAAACCAATAATGGAGGACATCGTGTCGTCCTCGTTGCACCACGGAAAAGGCTTGCTTGCCATTTTTCACTGTATCAAAGTTTAATTGTTTAAAATAAAGTAAATCGCAGTCGCTGTTGGCGAGTTTTAAACCATCAGAACTCTTCCTAGAACTGTCCGACCATCTAAACCAGGGGTGTCAGACTGATCTGTGAAAGGGCCGGTGTGGCTGCAGGTTTTTGTTCCAACCATGTAGCAGCACAGCTGACTTGTTTCACTTAATCAACTGAACTGGTTCAGACCTTCAGTACAGATGGTTCAGCTCATTGAACGAAACAAGTCAGCTGTGCTGCAGCATAGTTGAAACAAAAACCCACAGCCCTTTCACAGATCAGTTTGACACCCCTTATCTAAACTGAGCAGTCAGGGGAGAAGGGCCTTAGTCAGGGAGGTGACCAAAAATCCAGTGGTCACTCTGTCAGAGCTCTGCTATTCCTCTGTGGAGAGAGGGGAACCCTCCAAGACAACCATCTCTGCAGCAATCCACCGGGCCTGTATGGTTGAATGTCCAGATAGAAGTAAAGGCCACATCACAGTCCACCTGGAGTTTGCCAAAAGGCTCCTGAAGGACTCTGAGACCATGAAATAAAATTCTTTGGTCTGATAAAAAAAAAGATTGAACTCTGGCATGAATGCCAGGTGTCATGTTTGGAAGAAACCAGGTACCACTCATCACGTGGACAGTACCATCCCTACAGTGAAGCATGGTGGCGGCAGCATCATGCTGGAGGGATGTTTTTCAGTGGCAGGAACTGGGAGACTAGTCAGGATAGAGGGAAAGAAGAATGCAGCAATTTACAGAGACATCCTGGATGAAAACCTGCTCCAGAGTGCTCTTGACCTCAGGACAACCTTCAGGACAACTCTGTGAATGTCCTTGAGTGGCCGAGCCAGAGCCCAAACTTGAATCTGACTGAGTATCTCTGGAGAGATCTGAAAATGGTTGTGCATCCAATCTGATGGAGCTTGAGAGGTTCTGCAAAGAACAATGGACGAAACTGCCCAAAGACAGGTGGGCCGAGCTGGTAGCATCATACTGAAGAAGACTTGAGGCTGTAAGTGCTGCCAAAGATGCATCCACTAAACTAAACTAAACTAAACTAAACTAAACTATCAAAGTACTGAGCAAAGGATGTGAATATTTATGTACATAGGATTTCTTAGTTGTTGTTTTAAAAAAATAAATGTGCAAAAATCTGAAAGAAAAAACCTTTTTTACATTGTCATTATCAAAAAATAAAAAATAATTTAATCCATTTTGGAATACGGCTGTAACATAACAAAATGTGGACAAAGTGAAGCGCTATGAATACTTTCCAGATGCGCTGCATGTTTATGTGAATTTTTATTGTATATTGTATTCAATATTTTGTGGTTTTCTATGGCACTTTGAGGTTTTTTGATTGACCAAACATAAAACGTCAACATCCTCTTCAAGGGTCACTCTGGGACTCTGAGACTTTTGACCAAAATAGAACTGACTATCCCAATTAGCATCTTGTCCACTCAGTCTGATGCTAATTGTTTTTCATCTCTAACTTCTTCACTGACATGGGTTGCCAAATTGCAGACCACCTCTCCCATAGGTTTATTTTCCACTGTTACCAGTCATTTCACAAATCACGCTACTATTAGCTTTTAAAGGAATAACATGTCGTTCTTCCATCTATGATTCCAAAGTTAGCTTCTGTTTTAGCATAAAGCTAAAGGATCGTCACTTTTTCATTAGTTAGTCGGTCTCATTTAGTCAAAAAGTGATTAGAATGAGCAGGAACATACTCAACTTAATTACCACAAGTCAGTTACTAGCTCTGCTAGTCTAATGTTAATTAATGTTGGATTGAATGTGTTCAAGCATCCTCATTCCTGTCATTTCCGATACAGAGATACTGCATCCAGCTGTGTCTAGCACGGTTAACACAAGCTGCCTGCTTGCTTGGCTAAACTTGTTCCTTTTATGCTTCTGGATTTATACCTCAGCCAGTCAAGGTGGTCCATTACAATTAACGAAAAACTAAAAAAACAAAACAAAAACAAATTCTCTTTAAAATGTGAACAGCTGTACTCAACTGCATGGTTTTTCTTCACAATTTCTTCACAGGTCAGAAGACAATAATCATACAATACTCTACTCTGAACCCAACACACCAAGTCAAATTCTTAGTAAGTGTAAATCTACTTGGCAATAAATTTTATTCTGATTTTGATTCTGATCATAGCAATTCACAATGCTGGCTACCAATCAAAAGTCCATGTTGCTAAATACGCATAAATATGTAATATATTGTATAATTTAAACCAGGACAGTTGTAATGAATGTGTAACCTCTTTATGGAGACCAAAACAGTTTTTTGTACCAGGCTGTAAATGTTTATTTCTGCTGTAAAGTTGGAGATTTTAACATCGGGGTCAATGGAGTTTAATTAGTTCTGCTTTCTTTTTGTGATTCCATTATGCATTTTAATTGTCTTTAAGTTGTTTTAATTGTCATTCTTATAACATTTTTCCGTATTGTTTAATATGTCTTTCATCGTAATGCCTTTGTAAAGTTGAGTTTCCTTTATGTATGAGGTGTGCTACACAAATAAAGTTGCCTTGCTTTACTTGTGAATTTAGATTCAGATGTTGCATCTATATAGCACAGAACTGTCTATGTCTATCACTTTCATCAAAATGGATAAGACAGTGTCAGTCTGGGTGAAAGAAGTGTTCTTTGAGCGCTGTAGTGGTGGTTTTACCTCCTTGTGGAAGGTGTGTGTGCACTCCAGCTCCCTGGTGCCACCAGGTCCTTGGTTTAAGTCGTTGTGACAGATCAGACACACGCTGTAAGCGTCGCTCTGCAAAACACACAAACACATGTAATTGTTTGTTTTTTTTATTGGAAACATCAACTTCCCAGAAAACGTGTATGTGGGACAGACGACTGGAAAACTGATATCTGATTGTAGGTTTCCAGAGGAATAACTCACTTTGCAAATAGTTACCGTCTCCAGTGTCCATCACTTCTAAACTAAAATTATTGACAATCTCAATGGATGTCATTAATTTCATTTGAAAACGTCTAGGGTGAATTTATGTAAAATCAACAACAAAAACCAACATTAATTATCAGATTAAAGGAAAAAAATGGGAACAAAATTATTGTTATTATTACAAATGAGTGAATAACTATACAATATGAATCCAAATACACAAAGAATGTATATAGGTGAGTATTTGTATATTATACAAAATGTATATATGATTATTAATGTGATATTTTATATTATCATAAATCATTAATAGTATGATAACAAGTAAATAATCTGCTCTGAAATATGTTTGTATACCAGATTAAATACTTTAATCATCCAGTTCTCAGCTGTTTTTTTGTTTCATATTGTTGTTTTCATGATTCCAGAAATATTATCATTTATAGATTATAAACCAGACAATGCTAATTTGAAATAATCAACAGCAATTATCTCTGCTGAAAAATAATCTAATTCGATAAATCTAGAAGGCTCTACAAGAACGAGCTGTCAGATGCTGATGGCAGTACCTTCCCAAGATGGCGGCGGTGTTGACGCAGGCAGGCTGGTACCGCGCAGCATCTACAATTAAAATATCTACGTTCTCACTCACCAGAGACATCACATTGCGTCTCCTGAACTGGGCCCGCCTCTCAGGTGGTACAACCTCAGGGATGGTGGGTATGAGGGAAGGTCTCCGCTCAAGTGGAGGGACGGAGGCCTCCTGTGGGGAGGGAAGGAGGCGGCGAGAGGACGATCGACGGAGCAAGACCCTCGCTGTCACCGGAGCCTGAGTGGACGAGTGGATACGAGACAGCTGCATGGCCGAGAGGGTGGCCTGGACACCAAGACAATCAAAAGAAAATTTAAATAAATTAAGCATTTATGTCACCCTTTTCAGTGCATACAATGAGTTGCCTGACTTGAGTTAAATGAAGCACTTAAAGACTTCGGAGGGTCTGCAGGAACTGACCAACCAGACATGTTCTTCCTGTCAGGGTGATGGTGATCAGCAGCTGTGAGGTGAATTAGTCTGACTGCTTATTCCTAAAAGTAACGTTCAAGGGAAGTCTCTCAGTCATCATCGTCATTTTTGTGGAAAAATCCCTGTGAGAAGTGTATTTTACACCTGATTTATGTCTCAGTACTTCATATGAAGATCAAAGTAATGAAGAGCTCGTCATGCTGGATTGAAGCTGGGTATGAGAAGGAACCTAAAGCCAGTTTGTTCTGTCCATGTGGCAGCAGCTTACCTCATTGCATCGTGTTCTGTATGAAGATAAAACAGCCGAACATTTTATCCCATCGCTGGAACTTCACCTCTGTGTTGTCTTGGGACGTGGTAAGAGATTGCTGTCTGAATTGGCCACCTGGGAAGGTGGAACAGGTCCTCAAGGATGACCGCAAACTCCACGCAGGATGGAATCAGTCCATCAGGGACAACAAGTGGCGGTCCAGTGGGGCATCAGTGGTCTGACAACAGAACGCTTTTACAAGTGATGAGGAAGCTTGAGATGCTGCTAGGTGATCAGAGCTGGTGCCAGTAGCTGCAGGACCATCTGGACTTGAGCTGGGTGATACGGCCTAAAGTTGCCTCCAGTTGTGCTAACATCGCAGCTGTTGTGGAACAGCTGATGGGGCTGAAAACTCGATTTTTCTTTTGCTTGTAACCTGTTTGCTTTTTGAGTTTCAGCTGGAGTGCTCGGCAGGCTGTTCATCTGCATGCATGCTTCACATCGAGACATCAGGAGCTTATAGCAGCTAGCTGCCAGAACGTCGTCATCGTGGTTCTGAGCTGGAAGCTTCACCTAGCTGTCGCCTGTACTCCAGCTGAACCAGTTCACCCAGTTACCTGTATGTCTTCAGGTTTTTTTTTTTTTTTTTTAAGATACTAACCTGCACCTGATTCTGGATAACCACTGACCATCATCACACCTCTACGAAAACAGCCTGGAATTCAAAAACAACCCTTGTGCTTTTGATAATCATCCTGAACTCATCAGTACCATCCTCCCTGTTCGTGGAACCTTTTATTCTGAGCTTAACTCTGGTCTGAGTCTGCGTGTTTATTTTTGATCGTGATTTTATTGACTGAATAAAGGAATCCATTAGAGACGTGCTGCTGATGGTGGACCACAAAGCGGAGGTAGCATCACCCATAGGGTCTCTGAAGAGTGGAGCCAAATGAGCAGGCCCACCGAGGTTCTGTCACATTTAACTTTAAATTTAAAATTTGACAAGTTGTTTTTTGTTTTGTTTGTTTTCTTACTGGACATGGCAGAGACGACCGGCGGTTGCACCTCATCTGGACCGGCGGCTCCACAGCGTTCTTGCTCTCGGGCCTTCCTCTCTCCGACTCCCTTTCTTCCTTGTCCTCTTCCTCCTCGTGCTTCTGCCGGTCCCCTCCTCTGTACTGCTGCATCCAGGCGTTAAAGATCTTGGCATCTTCCTCCTCCTCCTCCTCTTCCTCCTCCTGTTGCTCCTCGTCTTCTCTCAGGGAAATGAGATTTTCATTTTCTGAGAACACATCTGCCTCTTCTCTGTCTGGATCCATGCCGCGGGATACGTTAGTGCAGCTGAAACAAACTTTGAGTTGCCTTTGAAACGGGCCTGAGTTGTTTAATATGACGATAAATGCTCGATTACAAAAATAACACCAACATGTAATCTAAGCTCCCTGAGTCCCATGGAGCTGAACCAGGGCTCGGTTTAGTCTGTTAGCAAGTAGCTGTGGAGGATGAAGAGGGTTTATCCCGACTGAGGATCTTTCTCTGCCCTCGTAAGATCCGTGAAGCAGCGACCCAGAGCCTGACCTCTGGACATTAACCGTCATCACTTCTTCATCCTCTCCCGGGGCGCATGTTGCCGCTTTTCCTCGTCTTCTTGTTTAGTTTGTCTCTGTCCCTGTCAGTGCTGCTTTGACCCGAAGTCTGAGTTAATCCCTGTACAGAAGCCCTGAAAGGAGGAGGAGAAGGAGGAGGAGGAGGAGGAAGATTACACCTGCTTACTGGATCTGTGTCACATGAGCTGAAAACACCTCGCTGCACTTCATCTGCTCATTGAGGAACCGTGTCATCGATCTGATAAAACCCGCAGTCAATTCAAATTCAAATTTAGACCCTTGTTTCAAGACATGTGAGGCAGATAAAATGTCTGCAGTTAATATCAGGTGTTCAGCTGTGGCAGCTACTTGACTGGAGATATGAAGTCCTGGGAAATCTCAGCACAAGCGAAGGAGGCCCGATGATGGAGATATCTCCAAGGGAAGCAAGACTCCAAGCTAGACTCCAGGTGGCGCTCAAGCACGTCCCCCTCAGCATTGCTTTTTAGCTGAGCAGCAAAACATTTCTGAATTCTATAAATATTTGTTTTAACGATAAAAAATTGGGATTTTTTTTTGTCCAATCATGATTTTCTGGTACTTGAGATACAATAATTCAAATTTGATTTTTCTTTTCTTTCCTTCTTTCTTTTTTCCTTTTCTTTCTTTTTTTATTTCTTTTTTACAACAAATAGATGTGATATTGGAGTGTTTTTACGGCAAACAAAATTGTTGAGTTTAGAGGATAAAGTTGGAATTATACACTATTTTCAATTTTGTAACATAAAGTTGTAAATTTATGTAAGTTCATGTCTGAGTGCTCATTTCGGACATTTTGCCAAGATCAAATTTTTATATTGTTGTTCACAACAATATTTTAAATGTGACTTCATTACGTGTATGATTTTTTGTTTTTAATTGTTTTGAAGCTACAATATTAAGTTCCAAAATTAGCGATTTTGCAAAATGTGTTATTCTACAGCAAAATGCTTGAAGGACATAAAGTGACAGTTGTACAAAATTCACAGCCGTAATTTAACATAAAAAAACTTAGGATTTTGCAAAAAAGAAGTCAATATATCAACAGAAAGTTGTAATATTAAGTTAAATTTATATATAATAAGCAGTTTCACAGGAAAGTACCTCGGGCAGTCTCAAGGGTTGGCTCCCACAGCTGATAGTTCAATAGTTTACACACAAATTAATTTGTATTTATGATGCAAGAGCGGCGATATATGTGTGCAGAAGTCCAGGAACAAAGTTTATCTTTGACAACAGTTTATCTGAATACAACCTCTCCCTGCAGGATGCTTAGCAAACAATGTAGTTTCTTGTAAGGACATGATTACAAGCAATGAGTCACTGAGGTGTGTACAAAGGCCCTGACTTGCAAAGTAAACAGGACCTACCAGTGTCAAAAATGACCAAACGCCTTCTTTTATACATGTTCCATTTGCGTTCACATATTTGTTCAGGATGCTCTACAGGGAACTCCAAGATCAGTCATCCTTGTGGTGACCCATGTATTTGTTAGCTTACCAGGGAGATTGTGACCCCAAATGCTGGAGACAAGGGAAGCAGGAGTAAGCCACAATGTCTTTTAATGAAAAAAACAAAAAACACTGCCGGAGCAGAAAAGTCAAACACACAAAGAAAACAACAGCCAGGTCAAAGATCAAGGCAAAAAGCATTAAACAAGACACCAAAACCAGAAACAGGGACCCCAAGCAGGGTAAGACACAGTATAGCCAACAAGGGAGATTTTTTCTTTTTTTTTTTTTTTTTTTTTTACCAATTTTACTGTTTACTGCTACACTCCCTTGTGTTGAGTGAGGTTTGTTTTGCCCAATGGGTTTTGCCACTCAGCCTGACCGAGGGGGCGTGGCTTAGAGAGGAAGTGACACAATCGTAGCATACAAAGATCAAATGCAGACATTTAGTTGAAGCATGTGCACTGTGTTCCCTTTACACCCTGGAGTAAATGTTGACCCCTCCAACCCTCCGCGCCTTCTCTAGCCAGCATGAATCTCACTCTGACTGAAGATCAAAGTTTCTGAAGTTTAACGCCACTAAGTTATTGTAAACCAGTCATACCCAGGCGCATGCGCACCCCGGACGTGTTCTCTTTAACTTCCGATGGTCTCTGACTGTAAACAGCGTTTAGTTGTTAGCTACTTTAGCTCCAGCGGCAACCTCCTCATTAAAATTGCGGTTAAAACACGGGAAGAAGCGCTGTCCTGCCTCTGCAGCGGGATGGGTGAGTGCTCACGACCGTTTTCTCGCACTTTCCTGTTTTGTTGTTTTTTTGTATTAAACCAGGATCGGTGCTCTTTTGGGGAGTTGTTTTGCGTCAGCCAGGTGGTTCGCTCACCAAACAATCAGTTTTAACATTTCGTTGTTTATAAAAACGTCGAATCCGTCATGGAGATGTAATAAATACCGTTTACGAGTCGGTTGTGGTTTCACTTTAATTCGGCGTGTTTGTCAATCACCTGTTTGTGATTACATTACTAAAAATAAGGTAAAGCCCTGACAAACATTGACCCAGGTTGTTGCACATAAACACAGCTGGTTCTGTTTCAACAGAGTTGATCTAGCATTATTTTATATGAAACAAAGTTAGGCTCGAACATGAATAAAATCTACATTTTGAGGGCTTTTCTCTAATGTTAAAGCTGTTATTTGACATGTGGGCCACATCTGGCCCTGAAAACATGTGTCTGTGTCTAAATTTAACCATAACAGAACCCCAAATGTATCTGCCATCTAGTTCTGGAGGATTCCTGGATCTGGCTTAGTTCTGACTCAGTAAGACTTTTCTCTGATGTGTCTCGAGCCTCACTGACACGGTTTCCATGTCAATGTGTCCCCCACAGCTTCCCCACTCCACCTCTCCTCCCTGCGCCTCCTCATCCCTCCCCTCCGCCTACTGACTGCAGCCATGTGGCAGGTGGTGCAGCGGCAAAGCGTAAAGCATTACGGGATGCTGGAGGACTTTGTTTCCCTGGTAACCGAGGCGGTCCCCCAGCTGTTGACTGACAGGCAGAGGAGTCTGCTGCTGCTGGCTCTTAGAGCCAAGGTAGGTGTTTGATTAACGCCAAATGTCCCAGTGCCAATCAGCTGAGTCAGGTGGAGAGCTCACCACATCAGCATCACCATGGTTACAGCTCAAGGAGCAGTTACTCTTCTCAACCAGCTGTGTTGTCAGATTTCCTGCTGGTTCCTGGACTTGGTCCATGATGTCTCTTGACATGCTGACATCCAGAGCCTGTTTCTGGTCAGGACATACCTGCTCATATTCCTTAATCAATCACTAATTTAAAGATGTCTGTTCATAAAGACACTTGGAGTCATGGAGCTTGACATTCTTGGTGCTTTTGTTGCTTTTCTTTTAGATCACTGAGCTCCACGTTTGGTGTCAAAGAACAACTGCTACAACATGCAAAGAAATCAAACCATATTTAAGTACTGTGTTAAAATATGTACTGAACACATGAAGAAAGGGAGGTGCAAAAAGACATGGAAAGCCAAGACACCAACTGGAAACAATCAGTAATTAAAAAGCAATCCAAATTAATATCAGCTGGTTCAATCTCAACTGATAGCCTATAAAAAGGTCTCTCTTTACTCAGATGTCACACAGGAAACATATCTTGATGGGTAAAAGCAAAGAGTTCTCTCAAGATCTCCTTATTCCTGTAAAACATTCTAATGGCATTAATTACAGGATTTCTAAACATCTGAGTGTTCCACTGAGAACTTTTGGGGCCATAATCCAGAAATAGAACATAATTTCCCCACAAAAAAACCACGACCAGTTGCTCCTCGCAAGATTTCACAGCTAGAACGAGGTGGACATTTCAGCAGGACAATGATCCCAAAAACACAGCCTAGAAAGCTCTGGTCAGCTGAATTTTATTCGTCAAATTTCAGAATCATAACTTTTTATCCTAAAATTGAAACTTATATGAAAATCTTTTCTTTCTTTCTTAAAACAAAGTCTTTTGTTGATCGGTCATGATTTTGTTTTCATGTAAAAATCATGTTTTAGGTAGAAATATTGAGACCAGTCACCTCAAGCCTGATGTGGTTTTCCTTATATATATTTTAATGCTTCAACTGTTGCCTTACAGAAAAGATCGGATTGCCCTGATGAAATGGAGAAAGTAAATTGACTGAAACGATACATTTAGCCTAACCTTTAACGCCAGTAACAACTGTTATTTTAAACATGAACCTTCCAGGATCGTCTCACTCTCTTGTTTTTTTCTCTTTTCCTCCCTGATTCTTTATGCATTCACGGCCATGACCAAAAATGGTTTAACCAGTTTAACTACCAGGAAGGACACGCCTGCAGATGCGCGATAGAAAATGGCACAAATTTAGGGCTTTCAGACAGACATGGTTCTGGCTCCGGCTCTGGTTGTGTTCTGGAGTCTGAGAACCTTGGAGGTTTCTGGCAAACCAGACCGTGTTACACCAGTTTAGAGGGAGAAACCAAAGTGGGAGGACGTTACTAAACATTACTAGGGCAGCAGTAACCAAACACAACTACGCCTCTGTCAGCTGGTTTGTCGGTCTCTGACCATCACGCTGTCCAGAAGTTCTTTTGACAGGCCTGGACCCCACATCCAGCTCTTTTCTGCTGTCTCTATATTCTTCCTCGAGTTTTTGGAGTTTATCAATAATTTGATGAGCCGTGCAGGTGAACCAGTCTTGGTCGTCTCCTCCACCAGTTCAGCATGGAGCTGCTTTTCCTTGTTTGTTTCCAGCTTTCTTTGGAACTCGGATGATTCCCAGTTGGCCACCAAACATTTGGTTTCCTCTGCAGACCACTTCTTTTTTTTTGCACATGTTTTGGTGCACGCCCACTGGTGATGTCACGGTTTGCAGGTGCAAACCAGTTTTTCTCGGTTCTCTTGCGAACCAACTTTTCAGGTTTCGAACCTGTTATTTATTTATTTTTGGTCTGAATGTGCTGGCCGGTTTAAAAATTGTGTTCGGGAACCGGAACGGGCATGGATCCCTGCCAGTGTGAAAAACCTAATTATGTGTATTAACTAATCCACTTTCGGAGGAAATGCCGCCTTGAGCAGCAGTCCATGTCGCTCGTTGCAGAAACCACGACTGCGCCACATTGTACATCTGCAAAAACAGACACCCAGTCCCATTTCCACTTGCTAATCAGTCAAGATCATCAAACTTTTCCTTTCGGTTCATGATTTTCCACCCAAAAGACGCCATTGCTGCAACCATTGGCTCAAGCCGTGTGCGTCAGTGTCGGTGTGCGTGCACCTGGGGTTGGGGGGTCGTGGACTGAGACCACGACGGCCCAAATTAGACTATGACGGACCAACATAGACTCGTCAACGTGTGGGAAACACTGTGCTTAAGTGACACTGATTTGTGAACGGACCTCCAACAAGAGAGTAAAGTTACTGTTGAGTGTGACAAAAAAAAACAACTTCTCAACAAGTTCTGTTAAATAAGATAAAAAAACAAACAAACCTAAAACAACAAAATCTTCCATTCAGGTGGCAGTGTGAAGACATGAGGGTGGTCGTAGTTCTGATGTATCTTCTCGACTGCTGCCTCGCTGCCAGCCTTCCTTTAAGATGCTAGAATAGCATGCTTTTAATTGAAATATAATGTTAAAATATGAATTATATATATGAATTATATATATATCCCCTGCCCACAGTTATATCCAGAAGAAATTTAAGTAAGTTACTGTATCATAGATTTTCCATGTCAGAGTTAATAAAGAGAATAAAGTCTTTTAAGCTTCGACTTGAATCGACCATCATAAAAACTTCACCCAACACACCAGTAGAGGGCGCCAAAAATCTCCAAATTTGAAAGCCGCTCTGGATTTCTTTTAAGTGTCCAAACTGGTCCTTTAACATCCAGCCAGACGTTGAGTCGTGTCGTTCTTGTTTTTAACCGGATGAGTTTTCTGTCTTCCTTCAGGTGACTCTCTCAGATCCAGCTGATGTTCACGCTCACCTGGACAGGATCCGCTGCATCTCCGAGGCAACGGTAAGTGTTATGGTCTCACAATACGGGGAATTTACAAGCCTGGAAACCTTCCTTTAGGAAATAAACCAGGAACTTTCAGGTTATGCTACAGCAGTGGGCATCCCACAGTGACATCCAGTTCACAGGTGCTGGTAAACGCCAGGATGGTCAGAAGATGGAAGGGTTGGGAGGCGAGGTAGGAGTGCAACATCACCATGACAACATCTGAAAAAGGAAAAAAGAGAAGAGAGCAAGGCTATGAAAGATAGACAATCTTGATTCTATTAAATGATTCAATCTGAGACTGAGATCAGACAGATGGGTGAAGATGCCCCCCCCCAGCCTCGGCCTACAGAGGGATTATTTGTTATCAACACGGTGGATGTGCACGCAACGTGATTGCAGAAAGAGCTGCTCCTTTAAACAGTTTGGGGGGTTTCCATGGTTATCCACGGTAAACTTGCACGTTAGCCAGCGATGTTGTCAGCGTACTACAACGGTTTATCATCGAGTGATAAGATGAGTCATGCTGCTAAATTAACATTAGTGAATGGGATACGTCTTAATGACCTATACACGTTAGATGCAGGTGAGCGAATAAATGACGAGGAAAAAAATGGTCCTGACTTCAGTGGCAGGACATCCATTCTTACCTGATGGAGACACCAAGTCTCTAGTCCCGGGAGAGCTTGAAATCCTACGAGACTCTGGATGCCTACAGCTGTGAAATAGAAAGTGATGTTCCGGACATACTAATACTGTGGTGCTACCGAGTGAAAGACGAGGGAAGAGGACAGAGATGTATAAAGTCTGGGTCATTTTGAACAAGAAAAACAACTGCACCTGCATGGCTGGGTTTGCAATTTAGAATAATATAACATTACAATAAGCTGGTAGTATAAGCTTGCTTTCCAGCGCTATGTAACCTTGCCTTCAGTCATTATTGCATTATTGTAAACATTTCAAACTTATTTGCTGCAATTATGCAGACTTATCTGGCTTCATCACCATTCAAACCAATGTGTGTAACACATTATATTGCTCGAAATTAAAACCAGTGTTTGTTTTTTTCTCTCAGCTTGCTGTAGGCATGCTGTAGCACGGATGCTCAAAGTCGAGCAGGGGGTCAGGTATAGAAATACCGAGCTGGCCTGTACCTCAGGGACAAACCGGTGGCTTCTCACATCCAGAAGAGAGGTGAAGGCAGCCAGATTGAGCGAAATCTGTGTCAGAAGGCCAAAGTGGGCGGGCACCGACTTATCTAACATCCATTTTATTATGTATTCAGCGGTGGTCGATGAAGACATCTGGAGCCCAAGGCAGCTGTGCATAACTAGCACCAGCCTACACTGTGTATGCGCTGTTAGAGCTGAGACAGCTAAACAAACATAGTCAAACAGATGATGCACGATGCAGTAAAGTGTTGAAGAGGAAATGAGCCCACTGCAGGAAAATGCTACACTAAAGCAATGAAAGCACATCATCAACTTCAATCTGGCACTCTGCGGTCTTGTTGTACACCCAGAAAATCCTCATCTTGGGGCATCACGAGATGGAGTGGCAAACTGTTGCTGTAGAGGAACTGTAGAGATCAAGTGCCCATACTAATACTGCGATGGTCTGACAGGGAGCAGCGGGGACCCAGATTTTTGCTTAGACGTATCACTCCATCTCAAGAAGAACCTTGAATATGACCATCGAGTTCAGCTTCACATGTTTGCATATGGTGTCCAGCACTGGGACACGAGAAGATCTCATCATTAATGTGTAGCCACAGATGAAGAAATGCTGCACATGGTCCCAACAGTTCTTCAGACAAAGTATTCTGCCTGAGCTCTTAACACGCAGTATAGACCCGAAACAGCAAGCACCCGAGTACAATTAGCATTTTCTCTAAAAATGGGCAAATATAAAAAAGGTTAATAAATGGCACTGCAGTGTAAATGGCAAAGCTAAAAATGATGCAACTGTTCCTGTTTAACATTCAAAGTTCTTCAAATCACAGTGTGCATCTGATAAACAAGAAAAGGATATTGTCATGATTATTTTTATTATTATTTGTTAGTTATTGTTTCATGTCACTTCTAATGTACCTATACAAGACTGATGAAAAGCTTTTAATGTATCCTTGACTCTTGAATACTTCAAAGTATTTACAGTTTATTTTCTAGGGACTATACATTTGCAAATGTTTATTATTGTCATGTAACTATGGAGTTAGAACAGTCTCAACGGCCACAAATGCACAGGACCAGATTCACACATGTATTTCTGACGCACACAAATATAACTTGATTTACAAACGGCTTCTGGTCTGTGGACTTCGCTGCATTTGCGAGTGAATTGTGAGACTCTCCTGCTGTGGCTCCAACTCATAAATGCATTTTTTCTAACAGGAATGATCTGCAACCAATCAGATATCTTCCTTGTTTCAGCCAATCAAAAGAACACATCCCACGTGGGAACCGATTTACTCACGATCCAATCACATTAAACCATTCAAACAGGCTCTTCAATCAAAAAAGTAATATTTTCAGTCAAAGAAAAAGGCTGTTCAAATGCAAAATCGTGCTGTGCATTCGTGCCTGTTGAGACTGTTCTAACTCCATACCCTAGAGGTTCACTCTGATCTGTGTGCTGAACTGGTCTTGGAGAGACGAACCCACCGACCCACCATCCCTGTTGAAATATGGATGTGATCCACTCTGGGGTTACTGGCGAATCACATATGTGTTTAACATAAATAACAATTAATTCTCTGCCTGAAGCCACTTTTAGGAACAACATCATTCTGTGGCATCATCCATAGGTCTGTGACATCATCATAGGTCTGGGACATCATCCATAGGTCTGTGACATCATCCATAGGTCTGGGACATCACAGCAGCGCTAAGCGCAGTAATGCTGCCTCCTGGATGGTTGCTACTGGGACCAGTCCATACATCAGATCTCCTACACTGGGAGATCAGACCACCATTAAAAGGACGTTTGCAGCAATGTCCACTTAGATCCTACTATGTTTTATAAATGAGACCTCTGGAGCTCAGCTCCATGAGGATGTTACACGACGTTCAAGACAGCAATAAGTTTCACTCTTTAACAAGTTTTCTTTTTTCAGTTCATCAGTTGTTTCTCTTTCCAGAACACCAGTCCTCAGCATCCGTCCTCCTCCAGAAGCTGCGTTTGGGGTGTGGTTGCTGGTTTCTATGGTTACTGTTAACCAATAACATCGATTAGCTGGCTCTTTTACATAAACATTGACATTCAGGAGGTTCTTTGCATCGACCATTTATGGTAGAATGTGGGCGTGAAGGGGGCGGGGCTTGAGCCAAATTCACCTGCACAAACTTCCAGAAGTGTGATTTATAAAGGAGAAACTGCTGCACCTGTGCACATGCAGGGTTTTATAAATCTCAATAGTTTTTGGCGCACGCAAATTCACAGAGTTTCTCTTCTTTGTTGTTTTTAAATTTTTAACTATACCTTTTATTCTGCACTCTTCATTTTTAATAAATGAGTTAATTAATGATTATTTCTGTGTTTTATGGAATGATTTTATTTGCCTCTTGTGATTTTATGTAGCTGTAAAGCTCTTTGAAGGACCTGGTGTATGAGTTGTGCTCTAGAAATAAACCTGCATTGCCTGGTGACATCTTCTCAGTACCTGGGTGTTCATCTGAACCATAAACTGGACTGGACTGATAACCCTACTGCTCTTTACAGGAAAGGTCAGAGCATCATCTGCTCAGGAGACTGAGGTCTCTTGGAGTGCAGGGGGACCTCCTGAAGACCTTCCACGACTCTGTGGTGGCATCAGCCATCTTTTATGGAGTGGTCTGCTGGGGGAGCTGACAGGAAGAAACTTGATAGACTGATGAAGAAGGCCAGTTCTGTCCTGGGATGGAGGCAGTGGGAGGGAGGAGGGTGATGGCTAAGCTGTCATCCATGATGGAGAACGACGCCCACCCCTGCAGGAGACTTCAGCAGCTCTGCAGACCTCCTTCAGCGACAGACTGCTTCACCTGAAGTGTGTGAAGGAGCGTTATCACAGGTCCTTCCTTCCTGCAGCTGTCAGACTCTACAACCACCAGTGCTCCCAGTAGACCACACACTCACTGAGACTGGAATCAGTTTAACTATGTGCAATAAAAATAAAAATGTCCACGTGCAATAATAGTTGACAAGCCCTGATGTGCAATGGTGTAAAGTAAAACCACTGTATGTATATATACTCTTTTTTATTTTTATTCTATCTAATATTTACTAATTATGCTGTTTCATTGTTTTTTTTCTATTTTATTTTTCGCTACTTGGTACTTCTTTGCCGCTGCTGTAACACAAAATTTCCCTGCTGTGAGACTAATAAAGGATTTCTTATTGCTACTATTTTACTGCGATCAATGATAGCTTTTTTTGTGAACAATTGTTTTTATTTTGAAAAGCGATACAGATATTGAGAACAGAGGTAGAAAGGTTGTTTCTCTCTTGTCATCTTCCCAACCCAACTACCCACCTTTATGGTAAACACCTGTCTGATAATACAGAAAGTATCATTGCAAGTCTGAAAAGTAAATACAGAATCACGAGTCTTTTAAGAATTGCATTACAAAAAGTGATAGGGGTGAAAATAATGAAAATAGTAACGGAAATAAAAATACCATAACCAATAAACTTGAATAATAAGTACAATAACAGTAATGCCATATCAATAAATATAGAGACCAGATAAACAAGGAAAAACAAACAAAAAAGAAGAGAAAAAACAAACAAACGACAACGTTAATTTATGTTGTCAGAAATAAAAGCTTTGACCTGATCAAAAGAAGAACTCCATCTCCTTAGTGTTTTAGATCCAGCACCATGTATCCTAGCAGAGGACAGCTCCACTGAGACAATATCTAGTAAACTTAGAGCCCATGAGCACTTGCACATTAGGTGTGGGGGGTTCCAGCAGCTAACAAGCAACTTTTTTGAAGTGTAAGAGCAGCGAGAAGAAGGGACGTCTGAAGAGGATTGAGAGCAGAGAAGTCACAAAGAAAAAAGAGGGCAGAAGTTAGTGTAATATCTTTACCTATTAGGATTGAGGTATCATTGGCTAGCTGATGCCAGAAAGTTTTAAGAGCCAAGCACTCCTAGAAACAATGAAGAAAAGTGCCTGATACCCCTTGTGGACATAGGTTGCAATTCAGAGAATTGGAAAAGTGCATATAAAAACGTTTTAATGGAGTTAAATATATCCTGTGTGCCAGTTTCCAATGAATCATCTGATGGTTGGGATTTTTAGAAGACATTGTGATTAATGTCCATGTGTGTTCAGAAATGGACTGTTGTACGTCAGATTGCAAATCTTTTGACCAAGTGGAAGATACTCCTAAGGGTCTGTATGAGGACTTGAGAAGAAAGGAGTATATGGACGACGCAGAATTATGAGAGGTGCTGTTAAAACACGTGAACTTCTGTAAGTGATGAAAAGGGAGTTTGACTTCCAAGGGGACCCTATAGGCTGAGAAAGTTGATCTAAGGTGATGATGAGTTTCAATCAGGGTTTAGACCTCATCATAGTCCAGAAACTGCATTGGTCAAAGTCACTAATGACCTTCTC
>JBAMYA010111932.1:0-19214 GCA_037176975.1 Arrhamphus sclerolepis
TTATTATCATTATTATTATTGTTATTATTATTATTATTATTATTATTATTATTATCATCATTATTATCATTATTACATTGAGCAGACGTTTTAATCCAAAGCAACTCACAACAGAGATCTGTTTGGCACAGACTTTAAGCCGGATACTCTTCCTGACGCAGCTGGGATTCGAACCCCGACCTCCCGTAGAGTATTTCTGGACATAAAAGGGGATTAATCATTGTCGACTCTATTTGAAAAGAACCTTGCAGGTATGTTCCATAATTGAGCCGCCTGCGACATTTATTTTCCACAGGACCCGCTATTTGTTTAATTCTTCTTCCTTGCTAGTCATCCTGTAATAACTCTTCTGCTTTTTTATTTCAGCTCTGACATGACGGGACACTGCAAATACCCTGAAGAGGGAAACTTCCTAAATGGCCTGACCTCAGAGCGAAGCTGTCACGGTGAATATCGATGCTGCCCTGCAAACCTACAACTTTCCAGATTGAACCTTGGAATCTCCTCAGCTGCACACTAATATTTAGATTTCAGCAGACACTTGGAAATGAATGACACGCTTGAGTTTAACCTGGAAAAGAAATGTCCATCAATCTCAAATCCCAGACTAATATACAGGAAATGTTTATAAAAAAAAAAAATGAATGAACTCGGAAACACTTTTTGAGTTTTCTAGCAGTCACCAGTGAAGAAGTCGCCATCCTCCAGACCACAGGGACTCTTTCCTTCCTGAAACCACCAAAAAGTTGACTAAATAATACAAATTATAATAGTTACTCTATAAAATAAAATAAAAAAAAGTTTTTAAATCACAAATTTAAACACATTAGTCCATCGGATCTGATGTTTGCTATCCCTGATTACGTTTTGTTTTGCTTTTTTTCAGTAAAATCATGAACGTTTACTAAGTCTAACTTACAAATGAGCAACGGCACCACTTGACTGTGGTTGGTGCCAAATGATGAAACTGTCTCTGCTAACGTTACGGTGTTGAATCCATTTTAATGCCACTTTAACAGGCTACAGCTGCAGCTCTGCAGGACACTCACAGGCTGAAAGAAGACAAAGAAAGTCTTAAAGTCTTAAAACATTAGTCTGCTAAAAAGAAAAAAAAATTATATATCTTACTTTTCTGCGTGGGTTCTGACCACATGATGATTTAAAGTTGGGGTCGGAGGCTGTTCGTGATGCTCTTTTTTACCTCTAAAGGAGGCATTTGTAAAAGTTAGGCAGATGATCCGGATCACAGTCTCTCCTGGTGTTTTAGAGCCATTATTGATCCTAAACCAGATGTGTGTGACACACACTGATGGGATGCAGGAACGTGCACATAGCACAAAATTAATAATGATCTTAATGCAGCTATGATGTTATGCAAACACCAATTAAATTAAATTAAATTAATACAACCCTCTACAACATCTGGTGGAAAGAAATCGTATAACGAGTCAAATCTTGTCTTTCCTTTTTTGATTGAGGTGTGATACATTTATTTCATCAGTTTGATGACATAGTGAGGTGAGTTTATTTGTATAATGATGGAACGGAAAGACAGCAACTCCTCTCCACAGTCTGAGGGTGAGTGAGATGGTCTCTGTGAGTGTGAAGGAGTATTCTGTCTATAATTCAATAAACATCCATTTAAAATTGGAAAGGTGTTTTATCTAAGCTTTATTTATTTATATAATTCTAATCGCATAAAGCGTTTGAACGGCGTCTGAGAGAAATGTGTCCCCTTACATGCCCCGTACATCTGCCCCTGGTGAGAACCAGTTGTCCCTGTGCTGCAAACAGCATCCGCCTGCACCAGCTGTCCCCTGACGGACACCTTCATTAAAACTATCTATCACACCATCTAACTTATAAGTGGCCCTTTTGTGCGCCACTGCCACGTATTACGTTGTAACATCAGATTTTGTTGCAGCTCAGGAGCTGTCTGCTGACTCAGCAGACTGTATGACCATCACCAAAACTCACTCCTGCTTCTTCTGAGACCTCACCGTCCTTCTACATCTCCCAAACACCCTGGAAGTCTTGCTGCCGTTTTTGTATCGGTACATGTGGGCCGCTGCTGCTTTGGATGTAAAAGTCTTCTAGGCCCTGAATCTAAAACAGCCCGACATTTTCAGATGAATTTAAAGGGAAGCAAACTTCCTCTTTCACCACGGTCAGTCTAACTGTAACAGAGCAGGCCTGCTTATGTTCTGTAGGTCAGAGGGTTTTGTAATTTACTGTCACGTCATCTCTTCCTGTCGTACGCTGAAATGTGGCTCAACAGGTCTGACAGCTCTTGGTATGATATTGTATTTTATGTAAATATTTATTGAATAATGGACATAATGTAACAATAGCTCATGAAACTAAACCCGCCGATGAGTACGAGAGCAAGGCTGTTGCTGAACACTGTAAAACTAAAAAAAAATAATTATAATGGTTACAGCTAATTAATACATTTAAAGAGCTCATGCTGAAATTATCAAGTTTATGTGGGGTGTGACATATGTATGTGTATGTGTATGTATATATATATATATATATATATATATATATGTGAAACGTCTGTACCTGGGTGTGTGAGCCAGGGTGAAGCGCCGTCTTTGAGGGTTGATGCTGCGGTTCATCAGCAGCTTCCTGAAGAGCAGTGGCGAGTTTCGAGGAGACCCATGTGGAGAGTCCTTGGGTGAGATCTTTGGGGATCCTGCCCCTGGACCTGCTTTGGACCGGGGGAGCAGCTGAATGATGGGCAGCTGAGTCGCCTCCTGTTTCCACGGCTTCTCCTCAGCTTTAGACTGCTCTTCTTCTGAGCTCTCAGAGTGCAAGTCGCTCATGGTGTGCATTGGATGGTCAGTTGTCAACCAAGGAACAGTCTTTTATGTTTTCCTTTAAAGATGTTCTTGTGACATGATGTTTGACAGACTGGTTTTGGTTCCCATAATTGTCTCTTAAGTCCATGTAAAACTAGTGCCTCATGTCCAATCCGGGCTCCTGCACCGATTAAACTAATCTGGGCTTGTTCATGATTACTCTCTGGTTAAAGCTGTCAAATAGAAAATCAAAAAGCATGAAGAAACAAAAGAATGAAGCGAGCCAGCGGGTCCTGTGTCCGATCATCTCCATTAGAAGCCTCTGCGCTGCACTGTCTCTCGTCTCTTCCTAATTAAACTGATCACTCCTGCGCTGGGTAAAGCACTCAAACGTTAGTGTTGATGTGCTGGCCCTGCCTTTGTTTACATTACTTATAAGCCTTCCCTCCTTCCAACTAAATATGGACATCTGACTGGAGGGAGGAGAAACGTGGAGGATCACCTCCTCCTGCTTCTCTTTCCATCACCCCAACCCTCATTCATTATCTTAAGAATCATGCTGTTCGTCAGTTTCAAACTGTGCTGCATAATTATTTCCTTTCTACGCTCCTGGACTGTATAAACTTTAAACTGTCTCCCGGCTCAGTCTGACCAAAACCTTCATATTATTTCTCTACAACACATTCAGGCTTCTCCTCAAATCTCTGAAGTGCTATTTTTGTGAAGTTGCCCATTTCCTCATGCCTTTCACATGCTCTAAGTGCACCGCGAGGAGTCACATAAATGGCCTGTGACTATAAAAAGGAGAGGTCAGTCGCTGGCATGTACGTAGCAGTTTTCCCTTCTCGTGATACTTCCGGACGGGAGCCTCACAATTTCACAGGTTTCATTTTATCCTCAGAATCAACTCAAGGAACATGTGGGCACATCTCAGGGAAAAGTTATCAGACATTCTTCCTCTAACCATGAGCGTTAGCTGTGTTTGGTGATAATATAAATAATTAGCATCTACAGAAAGTTGTAACTCTGAGCTACAAGGTGGTTTAAGGTCAAGTTTTAACGCGCATGTAATTCTCTTATCATCCATGTTCATACACATTTCAAATAAAATAGAATCAAACTAAATAAAGTTTAGCAGCTAAAACTGAACATACAAAGAAGACAAGGTTTATGTATGCATCATATGTTAGCAACAAATTTAATGCCAACAGGCGGCTCATTGGTTTCATGTTCCAATAACTGATAAAACACGTTTTGTCAATATCGAGACTAACATCTAATCCTAAAGTTGGTCGGTGCATCCCTAATTAATGGTATTTAAGAGTTTAATTTGTGTTTGACGTGTACTCTGGAGTGCACTCTAACTTTAAATTAAATGAAGTGCTTTTATTGAATTTAAGATAAGGTAGAATCTGTATTATTGCCTGTTTTCTCGTGTTTGTGCGTCGGTGTGAAGAACATGGCTACGCTGCCATTAGACAAGATGCTGGGTGAAGCTTAGAAGGACCAGCAGTCCATCACATTCCCACCATTAGGAAGCGTGAGCTGGTACGAGGCCATCATGATGTCACCGTACTGGTAATGTGTTGTTGCAAGCGTAATCCTATGAGCTATTGGATAAAATTGCCATTTCCACCGTTCCAGTGGTGGGTGACATAAACAGAGGTGATGACCTCTCAGTTTTGACTTTCATTCAGGGACGTGCAGAGTCTACATTCCTGTAGCAGCACCTTCTGATTGGGGAAGACGCTGCTTATGTTTAACAGGCCTCTGATGACACTGTGACACATTGTTTCTTAATCATGATATTCTGCAAGACATAAAGGCAGGAAAATTCAAACTCCACCAGTGTCTGACCCAGTGTGTCTGCACTGTTCCAGCTTTTGTCTTTAAAATGTGAAATATGATGCTAAGAAGCAGTTTTTGGAGCTGCATGATAACCCAGTCATGTAGACTCTCCAGAATGAGGCTCTGCTCATCTAACTGGGACCACTGCCACATGTGTGTACCAGCGCAGAACCATTTAACAGCTGGGTCTTAAAACAGGTTTACACCATCCATCTGTGACTATTTTACAGGCAGCCAGAATAAGTTTGGCTCAAACTTTGAAAGATATATGACAGTGCAATAAAGTAATTACGATTATGAGATTCTGCGCTCACATGTGGCATTGTCAGGTTTATACATGAAGTAATTCTCCACCAACCGTTTCTTTGGTAGCCAAAGTTTGGCAAACATTTGGTCACGCAGTACAACGAAGCACAAGCCGCATTGAACTGATGAAAGTTTGCAAAGACGAGTGCTGCAAAATTACTCTGAATGTTAATGGCTGTGTGTTAATGTCGTGCAGAAAGCAGTTGCTTGAATGTATTGCTTCTAAAGATGGCTCCACGTCCTCGTAACAGAAGACGTTTGCTGAGCCAGTCGTGTTCTTTGCTTGCACCGCTGAGCTCTTCTCTGCTGAACTCTTTGAAGGTTGTGGATATGAGAACACAAAAGAGTTCGCCATCTGCTCTCCTGTCTCTGATCTGCTTAGTGATAACTTTCCCACCCTCGGGTCATCAAACCACACGTGCTTTAACTTCTGCTTCTAAGTTCTCTGGTGGTGTCCACCATAGTTCACACAGACGTGGTATCCACAATTACCAGGTCTTTTCCTGAAACATATTTGGCATCTGGACTGAACTTCATTAGCTTGATGAGCAGGTGCTGACAACGTATGAGTGCGGCGTCGAGCTCTTTTGAGTGGATCAGGGTTACTAACAACTTGTGGTCTGTAAACAGCTTTTCACAGATAGCACCAGCTTCAGTTTTACTTTCCATCGTGGTTCTGCAGGTGGACTCCTCTGAGTCCACACCTGCTGACGTCTGTCTGCTTGGCTGGGTCAGAAAGCGAGGGCGGGGCAGACAGCATTAACGGCTCACGTTTATGAATGCAGGCCTTCGTGGTTGCATCCAGACAGCTGTAGTTAACCATCCCAGCAGCTCTCTTCACTCGCAGAACTTCAAGGTTCTGTAGGTGTTCCAGCTTTGACCTGCCTTCGGTCGTTTCTCATCCAAGGAGGTTTAGTTCCGGCTGACTGAGCTGACATTTGTTCCTATTCAGCTTTAATCACGATGCTCTTGTCATCTCCATGACCCCATTATGGTTCATCATGTAATTCCATCCTGTTTCTTGTGTTCCTCCAAAAACATTTTTCCATCCACGTGGGTGTCCACTCATGCCCCTGAAACAGTCCTGACGTTTTCCACAGAAATATTTCAGGTTCTGATGTGACGTCGCAGGACTGGCAGTCAAAGCAGCATCTATTCAGCGGTGTGAGAAAGGTGGTCAGGTCTGCACAATTTGCCAGAATCCACTTTGTGTGTCTGTCTCTGTCCCTGTCCTCTGGGCTAGCTTTGAGAGTACTGTCCAAGGCAGAAGAAATGAACTTTTTCCGTTTCACATTCCCATGAGGTCTTTTCAGGCCCTCACAGATCCTTATTTCTCTCATTTTCTTCTTCGTCACAGGGATCATGGGGCTGCTCCATTCCTCGGGTTCTCTTACTTTCTCCGTTGTGCTGACTGGCTTCATTTTTTCAGCTCCTCCTCTACTGAAGTAGAAGTGAAATGGGCCCTAGTGATGATGTATGATTGTACGCTGCCTTTAAGGAGGATTTTCACTGGACCCCCCATTAGAGTGCCACCGCCACTAAACATCCTGACTTCACTCGCACACTAAGCCTAGTTTAGTTCCCACAGCTCAGCTGAAGAGGTTATCTCCACTGGTTTTGGCTAGAAAGCAGCAATTTCATAGCTGGTAATCAATATAGACTTTTGGCTAAAAAATGCCCCCTTGTGGCCACAATACTGCACTGAGTTGAGGCTTGTTTTGTGAGGTTTGGGCAGTTTCAGAGTTGCGTTCATCTTCATCAGCCTCAGTTATCTCCTCTCCTGCTGCTTTTGAGTGGCACGCTGCAGCAAGGTGTACAACTTTTTCTATACTTCATGTATTTCTTTTCTTTTGCAGGACACTGTTGACTGCAACCATGTTTCCAGCTCTTTTGTGAACGTTCAAACAGATTTTATGTTATATATATTGTGATGGCCATAGATATCTAGTAGATGCTACATGCTACCGGTTCACCTGTGTCAATACCGCTAAAAAAATTTAAAAAAGTGCTGTTTTTAAAGGGTAACCGATTTTTGGAGTCAGGAATCAGTGTAGTATATTGTGAAAATAAGAATCCCATTATGACATGCTCGTTCATCGGTCTCAGTAGGACCTGTGGTAGACAAAAATGACAATGGTCCGTCTTCAGACCTTCATCATCTGATTTAATCTCTGAGATTCACTACATGAAAACTGTATTTCAAAAGTAAATAAATAAAGTGTCTTCAGATTCATTTAGTGTTTTATACTATTCACATCCCTGCTTTGCTTTTTACATAATTATGACTTTGTCATCTTCACGAGTCTCTAGTGGGACTTGTTACTCTAATTCTGAGAGGTACGTTTTTCTGCTTTGTCATTATTGTGGTTTCAGCTCGCCAGTGATGAGGTCAACCTGGGTCTGCCGTGAACAATCCAAGCTCAGCTTCTAAGGGCTCTGATAAAAATCCCCTTACTGGAATACCCCCGTTCTCCTGAGCTGACTTGTGCTCCAACCACCAGTGTATCCAAACAGGTCAGACTGCATTCATACGGCACATGAAGGAGATGGGGGGAGGGGGGGAGGGGGGGGGGGTAGTTGGAACACACACTCAGACACGTACACAAGCACACAAATCTGCAGCAGCTTGAAACTGAAATTAAAATGAAATAAAAACAAAAAAAAGCACACATTTTCCCACACATATATTTCCTACTGTGCACATATTAGGAAACCATAAGCACATGTGGAAGCAGCTGTTGGTAGCCTTCCATTAAAGAAAGGAAAACCCACAATGGTAGCAGAAACAACTTGAAACTGACAAAAGAAAATAAAAATTTACTGAAAATTAACTAATGAAAATCAATTTCTGTTGAATTTTGGTTCAACAGAATCATCTAAAAAGATTAATGAAGCTGGCGTGGACAAGAAGGACGGTACCCTCAACTTAATACTGCAATCAAACGACCTCTGTAGCTCACAGAGTTCTGCACCTGTGCATAGGTATCTCAGCCCACTCCTCTTGATCAAACGCCTCCAGCTGTCTCAGGTTTGAAGGTTCCTTCTCCAGACTGCTTCAGCTCCTTCCACAGATGTTCAGGGATGTAAATCAGGCTCGTAAGGCCACTTCAGGATAGTCCAGTGTTCCTCTCTCAGCCATTCTTGGCTGTTTTCAGCTGTGTTTAGGATCATTGTCCTGATGAAAGACCCATGATCTGGACCGAGACCAAGCTTTCTGACACTGGGCAGGACATTTTGCCCCAGAATGCCTTGATAGTCTTGAGATTTCATTGCTGGGCCCTTTGGTGACCCCTCTGGGATGGTTTTAGAGCCTTCGCCTTTAACATGCTTGTCTATAAGCCCTCTCCATGTTCAGTGTGGCACAAACCACGACACCAAAACAGCAAAGTGTCATATTTTCACCCTCTAAATAGTCAGACTGGCTGATTACAGGTTTGTTACTTTAACATGTCACTGTGGTCAAGTTATTTTACATTTTTCTCAGGGTACCATCACTTTTGTCCACGCCAGTTTCATTAGTTTATTTTTTTTAATGATTCTGTTGAACCTACATTCAACAGCAATGTCTGATTTTCATTAGTTAGTTTTCAGTAAATCTTTATTTATCACTACTTTTGTCAGTTTCAAGTTTTTTCTGTGACCATTGTGGGGTTTTTTTTCTTAAACGTAAGGGTACCAGCAGTTTTGTCCTCTTTTATTTTCTATATTAGGAAACATGAAAGCCATGTCAGAAGTAACAGCGTGGGTTACAAACGTGTGTGTGACTGACTTACAAGGCTCTGGAGATGCAGCTGGTCAGGGTGCCCAGACTCCGGGAGGGTTGGATGCTGCGGGCGGCAGGGGTTGCCTCTTGTGCATCCTGTGTGGAGGGTCTGCAGGAGAGCTTTGGCAGCTGCAGGGGGCCTGAAAAGACCCTCTTCACGGCACATTTGATGTTACTGTCCTGCAGAAGCTCACCACATGGAGCCTTCTCAGAAGAGTCCCACTGTCTCTGTACAGAAGACAATGAGCGCATGGACTGAAATAAACCTGGCAGAGCTGAGGTGAGCCCTTCCCAAGGTCCGTTTGGTAACATTACTAGATCATAAAGTGGAATTATGAAACTCCAGAGCAAAGACTGATTAATTGTAAAAAAACAAAAAAAATACCTCAGTGGCATTGACAACATCCACTAGTATTTATCACAACATTTCACAGCTAATTAATGAAAGTAATTGAAATACTGCAATATGCAGTGCTTGAATCAGTTATTTATGTCAAACTTCTTGAAGTGAACAGAACCTCTGCTCCATCCAGCTCTGCCTCCTGTCCTTCCCCCAGAGTCTGTAAACCAGCACCGCTGTCTTCATCACCTTTCCCTTCATTCTTCCTCTTATCACACATCACACCTGCTTGCACATGCTCCTTCACCTCTTTACCATTGCTCTGGACTGTTGACCCTGCAAATAAGCACTGTCCTTTTTTTCTCTCTTTTTTTTATTTCATGGCTCAGCTAAATCAATTATAAAACATTAGAAAGTCCTGTAACGTCCATCTAGACTGGCTGGAAAAGTCTGAGGGTTTGACTAGTTTTTAAGTAAGTTACAGACAGGGATGTTTTTATGATGTTGCAAAAATGTGTAAAGCCTTAAAAAAGCTGATTTGGGCATTATTTTAGGAAGGTTTCTCTCATTTCAGTCACTGAGACACACACATTACTACCTCACACAACACATGTTAATCTTCCCTTTAGTGTAGATGCTGAGTAGATTCACCTTTTCTGGTGACTCTGCTTCTCTCTCAGCTTGAGCATTTCACTTTTCCAGAAACCACCACCAGTTTAAGCCCTCTTGACCATTTATTACCACTGCGACGACACTGTGTTAATTTCCTGTACTGTGAATGCAATTTTGCAGCTGGTATAAATGCTAAAACATGCTTTATCCCGTCAATAACCGATTTCTTTGTAGTGTGACAAAATTGAATTCTCCGTTACTTTAGTTTATTCTCACAGACAAGGCTTCATTGATCTTTCTCTGCAGCTGCTTTGTTTTGACAGAAAACATACAAGAATAAATAAAAGTATACTCATAATCCAAATCCAAATCAGTCACACGAGTAACATGCCGTTGGATTTCACTTCAATAGCTGGTGTGACATTTGACATCTTCAGTGTAAAGGCAAAAAAAGAGGAAAAAAACAGAAAACCCTTCCTGCAGAAGATGCTTGAAAAAATCTTAAGGTAAAATATCCTTACCTCTGTGATGCTGAAGAGTTTTGTTGAGTTATTTCTCCTCATATTTTCAGCTACTGTACCGAGGGAAAGGAAACACTAATGGAGGGTGCAGGAACCACATTAAAGATCAGATACAAGCACTAATTCCTCCTTGGGCTGCCACTCAGTATTCAGCTATTTCCCCACCTCTTTGGAGCTTCAGCTGTCAGTTTGTTTAATGATAAACAGGTAACTTTTGCAGCAGTATTTTGGTTCAAATCATTTTACTGGCCTTTTCAGACTGTAACCTGATCAGACTGTTAGATGAACGTTTAAGAGCACGCTGATTGTTCAGTCTCCCATACAACAAGAAAGTACATTTAAAAAAAAAGGAAAAACAAATTTACTGTATCTGGAAGCGGCAGAGCAACCTGCATTACAGAGCATAATTCATGTGTGCCTATCTGACTGCAGTATCTCCAGACCTCATGAATCCAGACATTCCCGTTAGACCAGACACATTCTGGTTTTAAACAAGTTGTCTACAGATCTTCCTGTCGATTCATTTATTTGTTTATTTGTTTATTGTGGTTGCCAGCGCTGTAATTGCTTATAATTTTTCTTGCCATATTAAATTTACAGTATGTTCCTCTGGGGGTGCTTGCAGATACTCCATGGGATTTTTTTATTTTTTTTTATTGAATAAATGGCATCAATTTGATCTTTAAAAACAGATAATCTATAAATATTTCAAGAAGACAAAAGTGTAAATTCAAAAACTGAATTTATATTAGGCTATTTAATAATATTTTCATAATCTTTAAATTCCCAGAGTTTCTCCCAGTACCAGGATGGTTTGATCCCATCTGCCACATGCGTGTGCTGACGAGGACCAGAGGGCGGGGCCACAGCACACCGCTTTTAAAATCGCTGCATTGGCTCCTCATGTGTTCCAGGATGGATTTTAAGGTTCTTTTATTAGTTTATAAATGTCTTAATGGTCTTGGGCCTTCTTATTTATCTGAACTGCAACTGTGAGCCCTCATGGACCCTGAGGTTGTCTGGTACCGGCCTTGTAGTTCTGAG
The DNA here is from genome assembly GCA_037176975.1 of Arrhamphus sclerolepis. NCBI lineage: Eukaryota > Metazoa > Chordata > Actinopteri > Beloniformes > Hemiramphidae > Arrhamphus > Arrhamphus sclerolepis. The sequence continues at coordinate 11,239 of JBAMYA010111932.1, forward strand.
AACTAAAACGTACAGCGAGGCCTCGTTCCTTCACTATGGTCCTCGTCTGTGGACCAGAGGACCTCAGGACTGCAGAGACTGTTGATGCTTTTAAAATTTTATTAATCTTCTCATTTTATTTTACTTATTTATTTTAATTTCTTTTTATTTATTTATGTCATTACTTTTTTTTAGCATGTTATTTTATGAAGTCCTTTATGTCCCTTATTTTTATTATTGCTGCTCTAATTATTTGTTCTTTGTTTTAACTGTTTTATCTCCAGTGTTTTCCTCATGGGGGTCCATCGTGCTGGAGGCTGTTGCCATGGTGATCACCCTTGTCTGGGTGGCTCAGGGTCCTGCACTGCAGCCCCACGACTGTGGTGTGGACTCTGGCCTGCCCTGATCTGGGTGGTTGCTGTGGCGACGGCCTCTGTGGTCATTGGTGCGCTGGATCCTGGTGTGAACAGATCCCCAGGATATCGTTTCCTCGCAGCAGCACCAAGCCAGATGTTTATATTTTATCAGTGGTACTTTAATACCTACAGTGCACAAATCCTCATCAACTTATTTACATCTTTTGTTGTTGTTTTTTTTCTGTTTTGTATGAAAGTAGCTCCAGATAGACTTCTACAAATGAGAATGAGAAGTTTAATAAATCAAACTCACTGCTTTTTTTGTCAGCCAAAAATCCTTCGTGCTGATTGGGGGGGTACTTGTCAGAAACAGGCTGAGAACCCCTGCTCTGGAACTATGAGAACTTTAATGACCCGCACCCATATGCACTCTGACCAGAAAAATCTACAAAACACAGTCATCAGGGCCTGAAGTTGTAGTTTGCTTATTCAGTGCATGATGTACTACTATATATATTTTGTATTTTTTGTTGTTTTTTTAAGTAAACTGAAGTAAACCTGGCAGACTGTGGTGATTTCACAGTGAACAAATCTGGAATAGATAATCATTTTAACACAGCAGGATGTCACGATTGGCTCTAAACTACATCCATCCATCATCCATACTGGTTATTCCTGTGCAGTCCCAGCGACCAGCTGGGGTCTGTCCCAGCTCTCGCCCTGACAGGTCAGCGGTCCATCGCAGGGCCACATGCAGACACACAACCACACACTCGCATCCAGTCCTTCAGGCAACATCGATCAACCCAAGGTGCAGGTTTTGTGTTTCGGACTCTGGGAGGAAGTCGGAGTCCTTGAGAACCCACGCAAGCACGGGGAGAATATGCACACTCGCACAGGAAGACCCCTGCTGGGACAAGAAGCAGGAACTAATGACACTGCTGAAGCAGCTTTCATGATGCAGATGCACTGACAACATGACAAAAAGGCGTCCCGCCTCCTCCACACTTTCTGCATATCTGCAGAGTACAGAACAATGATGCAAAGGACACTTTTAAAAAAAAAAAATCAAACATTTCAAATTGTTGCAAAAACTGTTTATTGTTTTTGAAGGATTTTTTTTTTTTTTTTTAACCAAAGAAATTTCTCAGGAAGACAAGTGATGATTAAAATATCGACTTTCTCTCAAATCTCAGTGGGTCAAAGGCACTGTCAGTTAGCATGGAGTAAACGTAAGCAAAAGTCTACGACATTTTAGGTTTAATCTGCAGCTGCACTCGGTTGATCTTTACTGTAGGGTCACTAGCAGCACCGCTTCAACTGAGCTAAACGAGTGAGTGTGAAGACAGGGAGGGCTTCAGGTGCCCCGAGGCATGAATGACATGCTTCTGATTTGAGGTTTTCTTTGTTGTTTCACTCAGGTAAAATCACATCTTTACGGTAAGAGTCGCCCTAGGAAGAAGTGGTCAAAGGACTGCATTCAACGCTAACGCTAACGCTAACGCAACAAGCCGCATTCACATCCATCACATCCATCTTAGATCTACACAGATGTCTGGAGCCCGTTTCAGAAAGCAGGTTTAGTGTAAACTAGTGAGGCAGCTGTGTATCGCTCATGCCGTACTACATGCCATTTATAAGAGCTCTAATTCTAGTCAAGAAAAGCTGATGTTGCCATGGTGACCTGTGGTATCTGAGCTCCACTGATGAGGGTCTCTTATAGTTCCAGTACACATGCTTAGTCTGGAGTTCTCATCTCAGGGTTTGTCGACTCGGAGTTTTGTTGAACTGAAAAAGTCCCCTTCTCTGCCCCTAAACGTTTAAACTACACCAACAGGGTTCTTGAAACGGGAATATTAAACCAAAGCCCACATCCATCTACACCTTTCCCAAAACAATCTCATCTAGCTTTTTCTGTCATCAATTAAGCAAACTGCTAATATTTTGATGCTAACTTTAGGATTGTGATTTTTAGATTTAGCCTTTGGAGTCAGCACAGCCTACATGGAATTACATGTTTTATTTTCATTTAAAACATTGTATGACTGAATAGGTCTAAATGAGGGGTGAATACAAAGAAAAAACAAACAGTGTCTCACTGAGTTGATGAATCGCATGTCACGTCATCTTTTGATAAAATTTGCCTAAATCAGGTTAAAGTAATCATACAGGAAGAGAGATGTTTAGTGTTCCATGCTTTTTTTTTTGGAGGATACAGCAATTAAACTCAAGCAAACCAGATTTAGGAGGTCTTGTGACTTTCTTACACCACAAAGGGCTTTAACAGCTGGATTAAAATCTAAACATCATCAAGTTAGCGACAGTGCAGTTGGTCCAGTGACATTTTTCAGTGTTTAGTGGTCACACCTAAAAAAGAGCAAGCGAACAGGACTGTGCAGAGCTGCTCCTTCACTCATTGTGGCAGTAACTTCTGAAGTGTTGTTTCTGGCTCCCTCCACAGGCGTCAGGCTTCGGACCCTAAAAAAAAAACGCACAACGGGATTGGTTGTAAGAGTTTGGTGATCCAGTCTACTGAAATATGAGGCACAACATAGTGAGTGGTAGAAATCTGAATAACTGTACCTTGTACATGCTGCAGACCAGAGTGTAGAGAGACGACATGGCTTTATTCTGCAGGTCGTCTGTGTGCTCCTGCAAAATAATTTAAGAACAAAATAAATAAATAACAATAATAATTTGACATTTCACCTACAAACTCTGGAGCAGATAGTACGTGTGCGTGTGTTTAGATGGTGGTTTGCAGGTAGGATCTTACTAGTTTCTTCTCATGAAAGCAACACCGGGAGATCTTGGTGTCAAAGCTTCAGTCATCAAGTTTAATTCTACTACTCTGATTCCAAGGTGAACTTTTCTGTCCTTTAACATGGTTGAATGTGTAAACAGTCCCCAGACCTTCTAACTCAACCAACTCCTCTTTCAGGTTGTTACAACACTGCTCGTCTTCTTGATATTTACGCATCTTGCTTCTTAATTTGGCTCTTCAGGGAGCCATAGCTCCATCAGTAATGTTGCATTTCTTATCTACAAGAACATTATATGATACCAGTGTGGTTGTTTATTCAATCCAGTTATGATTTTGATGGTTTCTAGTCATGACTTTATTATTTTTCCCAGGATGTGTTGGCAACTGCAGTGAAAGCTTACCCCATTTATGGTCACCCAGGGCACATACTCATGTGGAGGCTTCAGGGCTTGGGTCTGCAAGGCATTCTGATGCATCAGTTGGTTTCCCAGATCCCCAGTAATGCAGCTCTTAAATTTCTCTGTGCTCAGCTGAGGGTCATAGAGCTGCACGCACTGCAGACGACATACGGTTGGAATTAAAGACGCATCAAAACAGAGACGCGTGCATCAGTCAGGCAGCATGTGGCTAAACGGACGTGAACACACAGAACGGACTTCCTTACGCTGTCAGCTGCTTTGATGACATCAGAGGAGGACTCCATACAGAATATTATTGGGAAGGCCATCTGACTCATGTTCAGCAAGCAAGTCTGGGAAGAGCAGGGCACTCGTCAGCAACATCTCTGCATCATCTTCACGAGCAATGCACAAGTCTGAACTGATCTCTGTTCAGGGTCACTCAGACAGTTCAGAAGAATGTCACACACAAGCTCCATTGTTACTTTTTATGCCTGTGACAGAGATGAACTGGGCCACTGTGCACATGCAATATTTGTTAAACTCCTGATATAAAACCACTGAGAGTAAAAGCTTCAGCCGCAGGCCTCATTTATCTGTCCTGCTGTAGCTAATCATTGCAGGCAAATGTACTTATTCATTTAATGAAGCGTCAGAAACATACAAAACAGTGACACAAACAGTATTACGTCACTCATGTCTGAAAAAGGCCATGCCTTTTAACAGAAAGGTAGACAGAAACAGTATAACAGTACCAAATAGTGTTTTCCATTCTCATCACTTGTGTGTCTGAACTACTACTACTGACTTGTAGGTCTTAAGACCAATTTTTTGTGGTCTTGGTCTTGTCTCGGCCACGACAGTCTTTGGTCTCAGGTCTCTTGGTCTCGCAATGTCTCAGACTGGCCGAGTGGTCTCAAAGGAATTTGTAACCTATAATATCCAGGCAGGCACAGTTTTTTTTTTGTTTGGTTTTTTGATCTCATTATACGCCCCCTTCAAGTGGCACCAATCACATGAATTCTGTGTCACAGATGGTGTTGGTACTCGTCCTCTCACGTCCTCGCTCCCCCCCCCTCTAAAACACGGTCATGGATCCATGGAGGAGGAAAATATCAGCAACTTCGTCAGTGGTCAGGTTTGGTTCTACAGACCACAAGGACTTTGTTTTCCACACAACAGTACGGTGTTGCTGCACACAGTCTGTCGATAAGTCTTTAATATTTAAAATTCATGTTTCATCTACAAATTAAGTACAATTTAAATCCATCCATTAACTCCCGCTTATCAGATGTTGGGTCGTGGGGGCAGCAGCTTGAACAGGAAAGTCCAGACATCCCAGTCCCCATCCACCTCCTCCAGTTCTTCCAGGGGAATACCGAGGTGTTCCCAGGCCAGCCGAGAGACATAATCTCTCCAGCGTGTCCTGGGTCTGCCCCGGGACCTCCTTCTGGTTGGACATGCCTGGATTATTGTGCCTGTAGTTGAATACAGTCTCAAATTTATACTAAGCAGCTGAACCCAGAATGGTGCTGATGTTCTACAACTCATACAAGATGGCAAAAAAAATTGTTGTTTGTTTTTTTTTTGGTCTTGGTCTTGAGCTGAACTAGTCTAGGTCTCAACTTGGTCTGTCTTGGTTTTGTCTTGGTCTTGATACTCTCTGGTCTTGGTAGTGTCTTGGTCTCGGTTTAGGCGGTCTTGACTATAATACTACTGAACAGTAACGTTACCTCAATCATGTTGCCCAGACATTCCTGTTCCCCGTGCTGGCACTCATAAACATACTTCTCTTTATCAGGCTTCTCCTGGAACGACGTACAGGCACAGATTTGTAAGATAAAGCATCATTCACATTATTATTTAATTCTTCCCATTTAATAGGATGTACTTGTAAAAAAAGAACGTTCGTAAGATTGATTTGGTATAGACTGATTTTTCTAAAACCTTTCTATTTTTGCAAAAAAAATAAAAATAAAAAATATATATATATATCATGCATATTTTAAGACAACAGAAAGATGAACTTACAATTCTGATATAATGTAAAAGGCCCTGGCCCCATGCTCACCTGTGCATTGCCGTAGGGCACCAGATTAACAGTCATGATGTCTCCCAGCATGAGCCAGGTGGGAAACAGCATTTCAGTGAGGAAACCTCTGCAGCCGGGACATAGACTCTCGTAGTAAAGCCCCACTTCTATGGTGTCTGCCGTCTGGTGGGACTTGGTGAAGTTAGACTCCAGGCATTGCTTCAAAACCTACACAAGGAGGCAAAACGGGAGGTCAGTGAGGGTGGGGGGCACTGGTCAGAACTTTGGTAGCTCATGACCATTCTCACTTATTTAAATGGTTTAAAATAAACATTACTATAACAATGTCTTGTGTCACTGAGGCCCAGCGCTTTTAGGATTTAGTAAAGATCTGATTTTTGCATCAGGCTTTCAGTGGTTCAGAGGTGACTCTTACTAAATGTTCAGGACAATCAGATGCAGATCCAGAACCCACATCCTCAGCTCTGCTGCTCATCCCACAAATGCAGGTTCCATACAAATGTGTGAAAACAGAGAAATAAACAGGATTTCCAAAAGGTATGAAATTTAATTTAGCTTTAATCTTGACCCACCACTGCACAGAGATGGTTGTGGGACCTTAGCAAGGGATTGAGCCGTTGTATCCTATACATAGATGAAATTTAATGCCAAGAAGCATTGTTACAACAAAGGAGGAAAAAAATCGACCAGCACCAGTTTCCTTGCTTTTTGTGCTCAGCTCATATGTAAATAACTCCAACCGTCTACCATCTGGGCCAACAGATGACAACACACGACTTAAACGAACCCAAATCCATTTAGGGTCAGCTACCTATAACAGCATGTCATTTTTATTCAAGGTCGTGACGTCATGCAAATATTTCCAAAGAATTTACGTGTTTACAGGAAGAAAAGCCAAAGCGATGTTTGTGATCAGTTAACACGATCCAACGGGTGTTTAAGCCAACAAATACTACAGCATTGGCTGGGAAGTGTTCCTCTGGTTTCCTGGACGTGTCAGGATCATAAATGTAGTTGTTACACATGCACTCACCCCGCATTCAATCGCAGAATCCAAGGATGAGCACCAGTTTCCTGGAGGATGGCTGCATGAGAGGCTTACACCGAGTGGCGTGTCAAACCAAACTGTCAGAATTAGCAAGAAAATAGTCTTCATCTTCAGCTGCGGTCGAAGTCTTTGCTCTGACAACACGTACTAACTTTAAGGAAGCCTAGAGTGAAGGGCTACGGTGCAGTCCGACTTTAAATACAGCACCAAACGTCCCAGTAGGAGCTACCGATTATTTGATTGGCTGACAGATCACGCAGTCATAACAGCATCATTTGTTGCTAGGAAGGAACCACAGACAGAAACGCTTCCGGCCGCTGCGGTTGTTCAGAAGTAAGAAAAAGTTTTGGTTTTTTTTTTGTTGTTTGTTTGTTTTTAAAAACACGATTCACCAAGGCCACATTTTTATCATTAACATGCTTGATAAAGTTTGTTTGGTGGTAAAGTCATGCTTCTTGTTTAAGACTTTAAATAAAAGGTGGACCAATTTTTTTCTCTATAGGATTAGATTTTGGGGATTTTATTTTCCAGAGGTTGGTGGGCACATTTTTATTATTATTAATATTATTTCTGGACATTCTTGGCTGTTTCTTTGTGTTTTTTATATTATTTACATCAATATCAGAATTATATTGTATTGTACTGCAAATTAAGAAATATATTGTGATATAAAGTTAGGTATTGTCCAGTCTTATGAAAAAAAAAATCTGTGTAGACTGGGGGTTATTTAATCAATCTCAAACAATACATTGTCAATAAGTTAACATCATTGTTGCATATGTGAAAAAAGATCCTTTCAATTAAGTGTTTTTGAATCGATGGAAATTTAAAAACTTTCTTTGGGGAATTGCAGTTTACAGTCATGAGAATTCTCTGCAGTGGCTCTCAGTTTGCCATGCTATGGAATGAGGAACTAAACTCCAGTTCCTCATACTAATACTCATGCTCTTGCACAAGAGTCACAAGAAACAGGTAAAAAAAAAAGTATGACAAACCTTTATACCCAATTAAAAGGCTTTACATGGTGGTTCTCACATGATCCTTCACTGTTTTCCATCTGAAACTATACTCAGAAAGTATGAGATAACACACTTACAAAACACACACTTGTGATGGGCTAGTCGTGTCTAGTTATTAGAATAATTCTGGTTTTCCATATCAAGGTTCCAGTAACCGGCAAGGTTTTATTCTCACAGCTTTAAAAGAAGATCTTTAGCCTTGTGTTTCAAAAAATAACTGGAACAAAATCATTGATGTCAAATGCTTTCTCTTGCTCATAAATGCAAGAATCGATGGAAACAAGGACTCTGATTTGCATTTTTACTTCTCTGTGGATTTTGCATGTCACCCTTCTGGCTTTAAAAAAAAAATTAATAAT
>JBAMYA010111953.1:0-19213 GCA_037176975.1 Arrhamphus sclerolepis
CCATGTAGTTGGGGCGGTCGTAGACCATGAAGCAGCCGCTCTCCACCCTGCAGGAGTGGCACCTGCTCAGGTAGGAGAACATGTCAGAGCAGTCGCTCATGCACTCATAGGAACGTCCCTGGAAGTTCCTGTCCTCGTAAAAGACGATCTGAAAAAGACCAAAAGCAAAATTAGTTGGCACAAACTAACATCCATATGAGTGGTAAAATGTGGTGGGGAGCGTGTGCTTACCTTGCCCATGGTTATGATGGTGGTGTTCGTTCTTTGGAGAACACTGTACTGCTACGCTGATGGTGGTCCTGTGTTAACTGTTACTTTTATACGTGACCAAACCCAAAGAGTCTGTGACTGCCATTGTGTAAACCCCTGACCCAGCAACATGGTATAGAGGCCTATAGAGTGGTGACGGGCATTTGTCACACGTGACTGGATCCCCTAGAAGACTTTAGAATGGATTTTTCCAAAGTCAATACAATGACCTTTTTTCTGTGTGTAAAGGAGACAAAAGTGAGTAATTCACAGACGTGAAAATCGTTTTGCGAGACCACACAAGTTTGACATGTCAATATATAATTCACATCTGTGTGAACAAAACTTGCTTGACCAGCTGTTTGAAAACACCTGTACTGTATGTGGTAAAGAATTAAAGTGGAGAGTGTAAATGTGGTTTTACCGTTTTACTGGAATAAAACATATAAATACAATATACCACTTATTGTAGATTACATTATAATGTTAACATTTGATGAAGCAAACATATCTTTTATAACTCACTATGGTGTTAGCCAAAACTAAGGGGGGGATTTTAGGTGATTATTCTTGCCTGTGCGTCACATCTTTATCTGTAAAAGAAAGAGTTAGAACAACCGTATTAGTAGATGGTAAGGTGTTTAAACTTTAGTTGCTTGCTAAAGGATGACTCTGCTGAGGCAACTGTCATTGCAGGAACATTTACAGAGCTACAGTTAAATTAGGGAATACCAGGTTGACATTTTCCTGCAGAACATAGTTCGATTTCTGTACGCATTTTTGTATTCATTTAGTAATCAGCTGGAAGGGTAAATACACCATTGTTAGAGAGGACATATCATGTGACAGATTCCTCTAACTCTTCTTTTGTCATGTATTCCATTCTAGTCATGAACCTGAATTTCTCTGACACAAGGATGAAGTTTTGAAATCTGTCTGTCAACTCTTACAGTTACATTACAGCATGAACAATGACACTGAATACCTTGCAGGTGAAGTGCTCCTCAAGTTTCTTTTGTTTTCTTGTACGTGTCTCTTTAAATTCTGGGCATCCAACCATCTCTATGGTTAGCCTTCTTGCAAGGTCTAATGCTTTTTGGAACCCTTCCTCTCTGTATCGAGCCATAAATTCTGCACCCACAAGTGACACTTCACTTTCCATCATATTCATACCTGATGTCTTTCATCCATCTAGTCAGTTTCTGAGGACGTCCCTCCCACTCCCCCTCCCACGAACAAGCCTCAACACTAATATCGGCAAGAGAAGAGGGGCATGCAACACCTGCTGCCAGTGGCCATGCCTGACGTTTCTTAAGCATAAATTGAGCATATGCATTATCTAAACACACAAAAGCAATTTTAAAACTCAAATCTCCATAATAGCCTGAACAACAAATATATTTTTTCCATCATTTTGGCGCCTCCCTCATGTGCTCAGCATCCATATGCAATGCATATAGCGCATACGCACTTTTTGCGCCACTAGGTGGAGAGGAGCACTGACACTGACATTATGCTGGTACACCATGCAGAGCGCTGTGAACACTTGGGGTTGACTTGGGGTGCGAAGCCACAGTACCTGCCAGCCAATGGTGGCACAGACTTCTCCTGAATGTATTCACTGAAGGCGCTGAGGATTCTCTCCCCTCATATGTCTTTGGCGAGATTACTTTGCAAACACGAAATTCCTTGGAAACATCTCTCACTGATGTCATTGCTGAACAGGATGGCCTCTGTGACGGTGAAGATCATTTCTTATATCGCTGGGCTAGCCAGCTTCTCTCCCAAGGTAAACAGTTAACTAGATTTGGCAATTAGGAGAGTAACATTATAGGAAACTGCTACAATGCTCTCTATTTCATTTACCCTCCATGAAAATAGATTGGGATGCATCTGGCCAGTGTCACAGTAGAAGGCATGCTTTTCATGGCCCTTCTTATTAAATATGTTTGTGATAGGCTTGCACTGTTAACAGTTAACTTATCAATATGTGTCACAGATTACAGATAGTTCAGTTTTAGATTAACTCCAGGTATCTTTTGCATTGTCACTCCCTTCATGCTGCTTGTGCCCAGTAACCAGCACAGTTATTCTTTTCAGTGTACTGACTCACCAGAATCAGAATGCTATTTTTCTTAATGTTGCATGTGTACAAAACAAGGCCTGAAAGCTGTGCACGTCACTTTCAACATGACCAGAGAATGTGTGCACCTGTATGGAAATCTTGAACCTTGTGTACAAACGTTTTGGAGACGGAGGAAACTGGTGACGCAGATGGTGAGGATGTGAATTGAAGCCATGCTTGTCTCATACATTTAATTTCATGTTGCATCAGACTTTAGATAAACAACCAAACCTGCAGTACCATAGACGTGTTCCTGCAGTGATCCATTATTATTCCATAAACAGTCAGCGCAGTATGTTAGCATGATATACTTCCATCTTCAAAATATGTATCCAGCACTGAGTGATACATTAACTGTGAAAAAGTGTGTAGGAATCAGTCTAATCGCTGAGTAATGCATGCTTAATTCTGGACAATGGATCCTGACAGTCCAGGAGGATTATAGATTCTTAGATGAGCACATTATTCTTGACGCTCTCTTAGCCACAGATTCCGGCCACTGTGCCACCTTGGTTCTGTTCGGTTCTGTTGGATCGTATAGCTGCCTTCAGTACAGTGGACCATCAGATCCTTTTGTCTCGCCTGGAGAACTATGTGGGTATCCAGGGTAGTGCTTCAGATTTGTCCAAGTCCTATTGGTCAGAGGGTTTTTGTGTCCATGTTGGAAGCTTTCTTCTGCTGCTACATTCCCATGTGAAGTACTGCAAGGTACTAACCTAGACTCTCTTCTCTTTTACTGGGTTAATTGTAAAATTGATTTATTTGCTTTTAAATGTCTTAATGGCCTTGAATCCCAGCATCTATGCGACCTGCTGCAGCCGTGTGCCCCCTTGCATTCTCTATGTTTGTCAGATCAGTCGCTGCTTGCTGTCCAAAAGACAAAGAGGAAGAAGAGAAGTAATCGGGCATCTTCACTTACTACCTGGAAACTGTGGAATCAGCTGCCCCTGTATGTCAGCCAGGCTGACTCACTTCCTCTTTGTAAAAACTCTCTTAAAACCTATTTATTCGCTTATAACTCACTTTGAGACAAGAATTTTATTGTAATTAATTTGTGGCAGGTTGACTCATTCTTTTAGGTTATTACCTCTGCCAAGGACATTATGTTTTTGCCGGCGTTGGTTTGTTTGTTTATTTGTTTGTTTGTTTGTTTGCAACATAACTCAAAAAATTATGGACGGATCTTCATAAAAATTTCAGGACATGTCCAAAGTGGGACAAATTATTAAATTTTGGAGGTGATCCAGGAATTTTTTTAAAGGATTCTTTATCATTGTGAGATAGGGCCATTTTCAGGATATGTGTATATATCTCCACAATAAATGCTCTGAATGCTTGGAAAAAAAAATACAGGACATGATCATGACATCATCAATAATGTGTGGAAGTCTGATCCGGATCCTGGAATATTCTGGATACTAAAGATCTGTAACATGAAAAACGTCAGGGGTTATCATCTTTTTCAACACTATGAGGTAACAAATGAAGATACAGATGTGCAACTAACACCAAAATGTAGCTGACAGTCGAAGATTTGATGTATCTAATAATAGTTATGGAGCGAGATCCAGAAGAAAACCATCATTACAGAAATGTTCATTTTCACAAATAAGTATTAAACTAATTATGATATCAATGTGATTCCAACTGCTATGGGTATGTTTTCATGGTAAAAGAATCCAATAAAATAGATAAAACACATGTAGGAATATTATTTTTGGGTGTAAGTCACAATATGTGGAGGAACTGTGCTGCTTGGTGGAGGTCTGCACTCTTCGAGAGCTTTTCTAGTTTAAGATGTTATAGAAGCCAGTGATGTGACAAAGTACCAGTGGTGTTTGTTTTTTTCAGGATGCTTTCATCTTTTTTTCATAAATGGATGATTACATATTTTTCCTCTGTTTGATCTAAAAAAAAAAAGTAATTGCTATTGACACTATTGTTTAAACAATCACGAACATTCCTCCAAGTGACTGAATCATTTTTACCAGAAGTTGTGTACTGCATTAATTTTAGATTCTCAGAACTACCACAATTATATAAATGATCACTATAAAATAAACTGAGCAATAAATTATGAGCTCATGAACATTCAGGCCGCTGGATTTCTTTGAGGGTCAACTGTTCAGGGGTTTTCAGGACAAATGGAATCGATGAATGACGAGGCCCAGCTTCATTTAGTTCTCTGTGACTTGTCACGTGCACATGACAAGACTTGTTCGACTTCTTATTTACCCTGAAAGAAGATGACCAGTATAACCAGAGCCAGGTAGACTCCCCCAGACTGCTGCCAGTGCAGAATGTTGATTCTGGAGTGCAGGATTGAACAAAACCAGAAACTGCCATGTAATGACAGTCTACATGGCAGCATGACAGAGCTTCAGATAGCAACCTCCTGAACCTAACTTTAAAAATACATAAACAAATATATAGAAATATTATTTTGCATGAACATGGCAGCCCTGCTCATGTGAGAGAACTTCCACAGCTTTTACTCAACAATTTTCAGTTACAGTGTGTGTACTTGGCTCTTCAGGAACAGTGCACCTGTCTTGATTTTCCCATTTTCACCCCAAATAGTTCCTCGTCTTTCCTTTCTCTTTTCTTAGTTTCACTCTGTGTCCCTGCTTGGGTCAATCCATCTCAATCTGTCACTTGAAATCCACCTGCAGTCGTCTCCTCAGTATAAGGAGGACCAGGGGAGTGGGTGCGCATGTGTGTCAGTTTCTGACTGTGCGTGTGTGTGTGTGTGTGTGTGAGCCAGAGTGTTCACCTGATTTTCAGTGATGTATAGATGTCTGCAGCTGATAACATTCTTTCTGTGAGCATTCTGTCATTGCCTGATGTAAAAAGAAAAAAAAGAACTCCCAAAAAACTATCCGAAAAACTTCAAAGCTTATTGAAAGTTTCAGCACTTACTTGTCAGTTAGTTAAATTAGTTAATGTTACTATTTAAAAAGAAAAGAAGTCACTGTTTCTATAATGTGTGTATTTGTGTTCATATATATATATATATGTATATATATATATATATATATGAACATTTATTTATTTATTTATTTATACACACATCACCTAACATAGGGACTTTGGAGAAATGACTCCCTGAAAATTAGGCAAAATAATAGAAACAAAAATATCTCAGAAAGGATTCCCAAACGTCTGTTTTGAAAGACGTGATGCTCAGAGTCAAATACATGAAGCGGTTTGCAGTTTCTTGACTTAGACTGTGACTGAAATGTGGATATGCTCATCTTTCTCATTAATGACCTTCATTGTGGAATAGTACACATGTGCATGAGCATGAATTTCACTCTTTAGCTGTGAATTCACATTCACACTCAATTAATCAGTCATTTGCATACAAATCCACAACTTGTGTAAACTGAGGTGATGAAATGCAGTTTCAACAAAAGCTAAACACAAAATCCTGAAAAAGAAATAATTTTCTTAAAAGGTACTGGAGGCTATCAGATATGTTAAAACATGAGCAAAGTACTCTGGAAGTGAAAATCCACTGGAGAAGCCTTAAACACAAAAACAAAACAAAAAAAGACCACAAGACACAAGCTGCATGCATTTGTTTCACCAGATTAAAAATGGTAAAATGTTGGTGTTATGAGGATTAATAATTTCTCAGGATGGATGTGAGGTGCATCATATACTATATAACTTTAAAATAGCCTTGATAAACAGCATCGATGTTTCAATCTGTGCCTTTACAAGTCATCTGGAAAAAACAATTATTGCATTAATCCTGATGAAGTCATAGTTTTAAAATGGTTGTAAACGTCTTAGTTTGACTACAAAGACGACAGTCAAACTCTCCCGAGCATCTTGTAACACAGAACATATCCAGATACTGCCAGTTACAGGTAGCTAATCCTTAACTTTTAAGTTGATGTTTGTGGTGTTTGTTGGTTGAAGGCGGTGGTGGTTCTTGGAGTTTTTGATGGTGATAGTGGTGGTTGTTGTTGCTGGTGGTGGTGGTTGTTGGTGTTGGTTCTTGTTGTTGGTGGTGGTGTTGTTTGTTGTTGGAGGTGGTAGTTGTTGGTGATTCTTAGTGTTGTTGTTGGTTGTTGCTGGTGGCCATTGTTGGTGGTTTTGGTTGCTGCTTGTGGTGTTGGGTGTTGGTGGTGGTTGTTGGTGGTGGTTGATGGTGGTGGTTGATGGTAGTGTTTGTTGTTGCTAGTGGTGTTGGTGGTGCTGGGGAGGCTGTTGTTGGTTGTTGATGGTGTTGGTTGTTGGTGGCGGTGGTTGTTGGTGGTGTTGGTTGTTGTTGCTGCTGGTGGTGGTTGTTGGTTCTTGTTGGTGGTGTTGTTTGTTGTTGCTGTTGGTGATTCTTGGTGTTGTTGTTGGTTGTTGCTGGTGGTCGTTGTTGGTGGTGTTGTTTGCTGTTGTTGTTGGTCATTGTTGGTGGTGTTTGTTGTTGCTTGTGGTGTTGGGTGTCGGTGATGGTTGATGGTGGTGTTGTTTGTTGTGTTGTTGCTGGTGGTGATGGTTGTTGTTGCTGATTCTTAGTGTTGTTGGTTGTTGCTGGTGGCCATTGTTGGTGGTTTTGGTTGTTGGTTGTTGATGGTGTTGGTGGTGTTGGTTGTTGTTGTTGGTGGTGCCTGGGAGGCTGTTGTTGGTGTTGGTTGTTGGTGGTGCTGGTTGTTGTTGCTGGTGGTGGTGGTTCTTGATGATGTTGGTTGATAGTGGTGGTGCTGGGGAGGCTGTTGTTGGTTGTTGTTGGTGGTGGTGGTGCTGGAGAGGCTGTTGTTGGTTGTTGGTGGTGCTGGTGCTGCAGACGCTGGTGTTGGTTGTGGTGGTTGTTTTTTACTTGTAGGTGGTGGTGAGCTCCAAAAATATGGGTCTGTTCTAGCTCTGACAGAGAAGTGCACAAGAATGTACAAAGAGCCGCAGCAGGTAGTCAAACAAGAATGGCACCGAGAATCTGATGAAGACTCAAAATAAAACACCTCAAGCGGGCTGTGGCTTCAACATTAAATGAACATGCAGAGTCTAAAAGATAAAGAATTCAGAGGGTTTCAAAAGTAATTTGAGCTATGGATGAGGAGAGGTTCAGTTTAGAAGTCAAAAAGTCTTTTTTTTTAAAGTTTTATTTTATTTTACACAACTCCTCTAAGTATGATTGTAGAAAAAACATGACAACACAATTTTAAGGAGCTTAAACTATGACTCAAAAAGCTAGGCTCCTAATTATGCATCAGTTTGTGGTTTGACACGATTTCATTTTACCACATTAGTCTCACTTTTTATTTGAGACAGATTTTTAAACCGACCTCTATGAGGTTTAGTCTTCAACTTAACAACTTACAATAAGTCCGGCACTTGAGCATAAATAATTGTAGTGTCCAGAATAACTTTGTCATCTGGGGCATGTAAAAGAAAAAGAAAAAAAGAAAGAAAGAAAGAAAGAAAGAAAGAAAGAAAGAAAGAAAGAAAAGAAAAAAAACTTTCCAAGCACATCCTGCACATTTGAGAGCTACAATGTTCTTACATGCACGAGCTGTCAGAATGTCAGAATGAGGGACAAGATGTGATCTCTTGTCCCAAAATTACAGTTTTCACATTGTAATTTTTGTGAAGCTGTCATATTTCTTGCCTTAAAATGATGAAAAGCCATTTCACTGTACCACACTGGGAACGAGCTGGCCACAATCTGATCTTTTGGGACTTCCTACCCACTTTCTCTGCTATGAAGGAGAGGAAACATTGTCTAGTTGTCCGAGGAGGTTTTGTTTTATGGGGCTCTTTTATTTATAAGAATAAATCCCTGTAGAATGACACTGAGCCAGTTCAGTCTTTGAGCCTAGTAGCCTACAAAGCTGAAGAAAAAAAACAAAAACTTCTTCCTCCAGCAAAGGTCTCAGTGCTGCAGGTCCCCAGTGGGGTACCACAGGTAAGTTAAGAGGATGCAGTTTTGAGTTAGAGTTCTCCCTGCACTCACCTGTATCATGCACAAACAGGGAGGTAAAGTTTTTTTTTTCTGTGTTGCTTCTTTTTTGTGTTTTCTGTGCTACTGAATTTGTGGAACTCAAGACAGTGCACAATAGTACATCTTTTTGAGGCTTCTTGTTTATTTCTTGTGTAATTATTATTCAGATTTGGATATACACATATATATAATTCAGATTTGTATAGACAGACAGAGTGTCCATACCTACTTCCTGCATGGGTCTACTTCAGATTTGTTGGGTTTGTTTGTGCTTCACTTGGGTGCACTACTTAGGATCTCAGTGAGTGCAGCAACTCTGTCATCAGTAAGTCACTGCTGTTGCTAGGTAACATTGTCAAAAGCACTGTACCATCTGATGCCACATTTGAGTTACCACTTTAGATAGCATCCCTGGGTATGCACTAGTTTTCACAAGCAAATAAAACATAACATAAACATTAATATTCTTCCCTATTGTAGACAAACTAAAATGTAGTTCAAAACCATTTTCATGGTGAACCACCTTTTTAATTTATCCTTTCATTTGCCTTTAATGTCAAGTCTTTCACTAATGCCTATTGATTGCACAATGTGAAGAGCATCCCGTTTGATAGCTTTATTAAACTGGGAATACTTAAGTGCAGATTGACTGAGTAATCCCTTTCCCCAGAACTTAAGGTTCCCATCTGAGGTCCAATGGGGCTGGGTATTCATCAGTTACGTTGGTAGATAAGTGCTTGTTTTTGTGGTTTTGAGATAGAGAAAGGAATCACGCAGAAAGGAATGAAAAGTGCATTTAGTGTTATGTCACCAAAGCCCTTTGGTATTCTCACATCTCAACGCAGCATTTAATGAGTCTAAGCATTGTAAGGTAACAAAAGGTGAATTTCAAATTCAATTTCAGTTTCACTGATTTAGCACCTTTCAAACACAAGTGCAACTCAAGGTGCTTTACAGAAAACACAAAACTGCAAGAGATGACAAATAAAGGTAAACACAAGTTAAAAACAATGATAAAATACATGCACACGTAAAAGTATAGTATAAATGAACAATACTTCAGAATGTAGTAAAACTAGTATAAGTGTACATAAAATCAACCATCGGCTCTTTCAAAAAGGGACGTCTTAAGTTTAGAAAGTTTAAAAGTCATGACAGAGATCATGACGTATCCAGACCAATATCTGGTTCCACCAGAAAGGAGGTTAAAAACTAAAAGCTCTGCTTCCCATTCTGGACACTGGGAACGGCGAGTAAACCAGCAGACTGGAAACGGTCTGGAAGCGGTCTGGTAGGTTGATATGGAGCGACAACGTCTTTAAGATAGGTGGACCTGGTCGTTTATGGCCTTATGTGTCATGAGGAGAATTTTGAATTGAATTCTAAACTGAACAGGTCACCAGTGATCTCTCTTGGCAGTACCAGTCAGAACGTTTGGATCAACTGAAGCATTTTAATGGAATAATTTGAATATCCAGCTAAAATGGCATCGTAGTAGTCCAGATTTGATGTAACATGTACATGTATTAGGCATTGTAGAGACCTGCTTGATATGTGATTTTAATAACTTAACTAAATAAATTCTGGTCAAGGATCCTCACACTGGTGCTGGAAGTAAAATCTATGCCATCAAGAGAAATGAAATTACTGAATATTGAATTTTTTAATTGTTTAGGGCCAAATCATGATTTCAGTTTTGCTAGAATTATGCAGCAGAAAATTACACATCAGCCACACTTTTATATAAGGCCTATAATTTCATAAATGTATGAGTGTGATGGGGCTTTATAGATAGAGCTGGGTGAAAGTTAGGAAGCATATGGACGATGAATCAAAGGACGGTGGCACGGTCCAGTCCCAGGGAATCAGCACAATTTTTCTTTACTTTTATTTTATATACTTTTGATCAAACAGGAGGAACTTCTTCCTCTGCATTTAACCCATCCGGGGTACTACTCCCAGACCCAGCAGTGCAGCGCCTGAGAAGCAGTCAGGGGTTTCAAGTGCCTTGCTCAAGGGCACCTCATCCGTGGACACAGGAAGCTTGTCTTCAACAGAAAGGATTAGCACTCAGTAAAAGACCTTTACCCCTGCCTGTCACCTGAAGAGAGCTGGGATAGGCTCCAGCAGATCCCCATGACCCTGTAATGGAATAAACAGGTATAGATAATGGATGGATTGATGGATAAAAGACTCTACACTAAGTTGTTATGTCCAGTGTGCAGGTGGGGCATGGTGACCCCTTGACCCTAAACTACTCTACTCTACTGCTGTTATGTTCTGTGTGCAGACATATGTGCTCTCACTCACAAACCAACACTCAGTAAAAGCCAGTAGCACCAGAAACGACCCTGTGAGCAGTGATGGCTGACATGTCTCTGGGTCTTCAGGTGGGAACCTCCCTTCAACAGTGTTTCGTTTAGTCCCACTACACCTCCAGGAGGGATAACACTGATCTCTGGCATCCCAGAGTCACACCCCTAATGCCAGCTCTCACTGCTCCACCAAACCAACTCAACAACAACAACAACAACAAAAACTCCATTACCTACATTACAAAATGGCTACCACAGCCCAAAACCAGCTTTGTCATCTTCAACAAATCCATACAACCCACATACAAACTCCAGGTAATGACAGTACCAATACTATCTTCTCTAACACCTAGAAAGAGCAAACACACTTACCTCCATGCTTCCAGACAGTCAAATTGGCCACACCCACTTCCTTAAATAAGCTACTTCCTGGTTTTCCTCCTCTGAGGCCTGATTTGTGGACTTCCTTTCACTCTATCTTCACTCCCTCTCCTTCATTAACAGATAAGGTTCACTAAAACTAGACTTTTGGTCAACAACTAACATTATTCCTTTTAATCCAGATCCAGTGCCTGAAGCACTGTTCAGGCGCTCCCTCCGCCCACATCACTGGTACCTGTTGGGGAGTGAACCGGCAACCTTTCAGTTCCCAGTCCAAATCCTCAACTGGGGATTTGGGAACAACAGATTTTTCCAAAAATATTAAAACACTTTTGAACTGATGACCTGTCCAGGGCGAACCCCACCTCCCAACCAGTTGGGGGTTGCCCTTTGGGGGATGCCCTTTAGCCAAATTAGAATTGAATGTGCTAACATGCTCATTGCAGAAATCCTGGGTTTGATTCTGGAGTTCATCCTTTAATATTCATTATATAAAATACTGAAAGTGGCAGGCATGGATATATATTTAACCCACCCGTGGTCCATGTCTCTTCACTTTCAGCAGCATTTACTAGCATGAGCAGTGACCTGTGTACATACATCAAAATGACCACATTTGATCATTTCTGAGTGAAACAAATGAACAGAATTTGATACTGTACTGCTCTTAGTATCAGAGAGAGTACATATCGTATATTTATATTCACCACTGAGGTACATCTCAGTTCAGCTTGCAACCATCGAGCCTTGCAGAGTGCAATAAATAATATATATTATTTGTTCCTTTTCTAGGTTGTTTGTTTGTTTGTTTGTGCACATCAGTCATTTTTGAATGGCAGAAGATCTAATTCCTCTAATTTAGACCCCAGCTGTGATATTAAATTGAAAGGTGAGTACCTCTCCATTGGTGGGAATGGGGAAAATGGATGAAATATTGAAGATAGATGAGCGATAATTGTACTGCAGAGCTTGACAAGACTTCCTGAGGTTCCCCATGGTGTCGTCCCTCACCACCCACTGAGCTCTGAGGCCCACAGCACCATCGCATCTTGCTAGGAGAATGTAGAAGTTCAAAAAGTTGTGATTTATCTGTTGCATAACTACTGATCAGGAAAAAAAAGAGAAATATGGAAAATGCAAAAGTTGGAAAACAAAGTTTGAAAAACTGTTAATGTCAAGCGGGTGATACTGATATCAATATCAGGAAAAGCAGCACTCTTGAAAGAGAGGATAGCCAGATTGTCAACAAATGCATACGAAAGTCATTTGAAATGTTTGGAAAATAAACAAATAGACATAGACTCATAGACAGATTGGAAGGATTTTTCATCTTCAATTAATCTGGAGGACGTTTAGTGCATAGGCACTATTCATATCTATTTTCCATGAAAGCCAAAAAGAGTACCAAGAACACCAGTGTCAGTTGGAAGACTGAAGCTCGTTACAAGCTCCTGTCACTTATTTTTAACGGCTTTGCAGAACTAGTGGCCTTTACTGAACCTATGCAGACAGGAAAGTAGGACAGAGAGGAGCAAAGCAGCAAAAAGCCAAAGGTTTGGCTGCACGAGGAATGTGAAATGTCTATTTAGTTGTCATTTCTTCTATTTTTCTACAACATTCTCATTAAATTTCAGTGAAATTGTGAAGCTGATTCACTCAGCTTTGATATAAACACACTTTCATTTGTTCAAATTCATACGTCTTAACTCATACAGATGCATCACTTCAGTTAATGTTTCCTTTTCAAGCTGTTCATTAACATTTTATACCATTGTAATAGCCTTTCAGCAGCCTCCATGTGTAGATACTGCACAGCCCTGCCCTTTACACACTTTCCTACCTCTGATGGAGGGATAGTTTTATGACCCTCAATTTGCCTATTTTAATGATTTCACATCTTTCATATGAAGAGCTTCATCTTTTATGGCCTGACCTATACTCCTGTTTTGAGCCTCCTTCATTCGCATTTATCTCTCTGGTACTCGCTTCTTCTTAAAACTGCTGAGTCTCTCTCTGACCTTGAGCCTCTCATTTCCACACATGAGCAGGAATTTCAAAAGGAAAAAAAGAAAATCTTTCACGAAACCCTTTTATTCCTCCAGTCAGACTTCACTGGCTTCATTCAAACTGCAAATGCTTCTAAAGCGCCTGTATTCTTTGACTTTAAGAGCTTTGCTGTTCATTGAAATCTCTGTGAAATTACATCAACTCAACATACGCCAATCATGCCTTTCCATGGTCCCTTCTCAATCACAAAATCTGGCCAGGTCGCCACACGTTTTCTTTATCTTCTGCCAAGCTGTTAATTAGAACTGGCACAATGACGGGAAGGATTTAAAAAAAAGAGCAAAAGATCAAATTGTATCTGAAGTGCAGGGAAGAACAAGACTGTTATTGCTTTCACACTTCTGTATTTACAGCATGCTGCTTAATATTCACTCACATGTTTTTACTTTTGCTGTCTCACTCACTTCCTTCAGACAGATAAAACCAGACATTTAAAATTACTTCATGACAAAACGGAAAAATGATGAGATGCGACATGCATACACACCACACAACCAAGTTTAAACTTTGAGGCCTTTTTCTGTCAGCAGAGAAGAAATCCTGGCAGTCATTGAAGATGATGCATTTCAACAGTAAAGAACAGATCAATAAGAAAAAAATTACTTTGTCACTGAGGTGACTTGTGCCGCCATCAGTGACTGAAGATTGACTGAATTTGACACAAAAATGCAACAGATTTAGTTTAAAATGATCAAAAAGGCTTTTTCTAGGCCTGTCTGAGACCAGCTGGGCTACATAAACTGAATGCCAATGAAAGCAGAAACACTGACAGTTAAGGTGCTTTTCCTTACGTAGTTTTGGCACTCCTCACCTCTCCTTGATTATACTCTCCTCGGTCTCGGTCGTTTCCATTACAGTTGAATACCACCTCAGCTCGGGTGGGGTCATCATACCAAGGCGGCCTGAAACTCCAGTGACGTCTTTTTATGTGAGACAGAACTTAGTTGGTAGAAGTGAAACGCACGGTCGCTGTTGCCTGGTTTTAAATGTGGCAGGTTTGACGGAGTTGCTCTCAAGGCTCAGCAGTGATGTCACTCTCTGGCCAATCAGCAGGCCCGCAGCCTGATGACCTTACATTTTTGACTCGTCTCAGCTGTTTTGGAACCCCAGCTGAGTAGGTGCTAAAAAAAAAATAAAAAATAAAAAAAGGTGCAAACAGGTACTATAACTGGTGGAAAACCCTTAAAACAGAGTAGAGCCAAGTAGGTGCTGGTGGAAAATGCGCTAGACATTTTGACTATTTGGTGTAAATACTGCTGTCTCCTAAGTTCACTCAATAATCCAGTTTGACAAAGTTTCTGCACAGCAAAATGTTTTTGTTTTTTTTATGAATATGACTCTGTCCTATTGGGATTTTATTTACAGCTTAAACTTGAAGTGGCTAAAATGATAACAGGTAGCCAGTAGCTAAGGTGGCTATCAATCAGAAAATGGATTGGCCAACCAACATAAATGTTGTTGCGTCATATGATTTATACCTGATATGGTACCACCCCCTCCCCATTTTAACAGGAGTCAGTGGACATCTGCAGCAAAATTTACTTCTTGTCAGGACTCGACGCAGAAGTGGGGATGTTCACTTGGTGGTGATTTGTTCATTTACCTTGTGTAAAAATGACAGTCTTATAAACAGATACATGTGAGGGGCTATATTTTCATCAAAACATCACTGTGCAGCGATTGCCTGCAGCAGCACTGTTGCCAGGGAACGCTTGAGACGTCAGTGAAGTCTTTCAGCTAATCAGCACATAGTTTACAGTCAGCTTCTTAAAACCTGGCTTCTTCTTCTGTGTATTCTGGCTCGCAAGGATTTGGATCTGGATCTTTTGGCCCAAAGTAAATCAACATCATCTGATGGCGGGACTGGGGGTTTTGGGCATGAATGCTGCTCCCTGGTAGCAGCACTTCAACAAAGATGAGAATGTAGTTGACGCCTCGGTGGCGTCTGGGCCTCTTGCTGCTGCGCCAGAAACCTGAACTCTGTTATGTGGAAGTTAATGGATGCATGGATGGAAAAATAAGAGCTCAAGCAAAGTAGAGATGCCTGAAAATTCTACTTCAATGCGGTGATGAGTAACTGACATTTTACTGTTTCCGACCTCTGGGGGAGTATTTATATTCTGATCAGTCAGATCACCTGTTAAACTGTAGACATCCACAGACATTTAGACATTATTTTGTTGTTCAAGTGTACAGTCCACACACAATGGAGATGTTGCCGTCTTTCCTTTGACTGCATCATTAATGTTTAATTAAAAATTCATGTAAGTGCTCTTATTAAAAAAAAAAGAAAGCAGTTTGCCATTTTTTTCTTCGTCCGCCTGGAGTTTAATTGCTATTGTTTGCTTTGAGTTCATGTTCATGTTTCGCTCATTTTGCTGAGCAGGATTTACAGAGCTCCTTCAGCTGAGTAAGCTGAATGGACGCAGCAGCTCTTCTCCTTGTTTCACTGATTTTTGCGTCTTAATTAATGTAAAGCCTTGCCTAGACGAATAAGCACAGTACAATCCTTTATAAAGCCGTGGAATTTGCATGAGCCAGCAGTGTGCTAGCATACGTGCACACTAGGACTTTATGTGTGCATTATAAAGTTAGGGGGTTGGGGTGTTCTTTTGGATTTTATTGGATTTTGGGAGTGTTTAGTACCATTTCCTCACAGCCAGAAGGTTTCTGCAGTAGCACAACACGTATGTATTTCAGGTTAATTCGTAATTGTGTGCAGTCGTTTGTGTAAACAAGTGGCGACAGGTTCAGGTGTAACTCTGCCTTTTGCCTGTTGAGAGCTGGAAAGGCTCCATGAACAGAAACAAGCAGGTAGTGAAAGCTTGAACTGATGTAATATAGTTGGGACATGCAGTGTCTCATCTGCATATCCTTGACCAATCCTTAATTAACGTGGAGGGTTTTAAGAATCTCAGGGTAATCATGACTGGCATTAGATATTATCAGTTTTAAAGTATGAAATGAGAAAGTGTCGACTTCAATTTGCTGCTTTCAATCTTTAGTGTACCATCTAATGGCTATTTTGGTCAGCTGTTCCTTCAAATATGTCTTAAAGTTACAGTAAGTAATCTATAAAAAAGTTGGCTTCATGCTGACGTTCTGGCCGACCTTTCACTTTAAACAAGATGATTGATCTTTACTAGTTTATATTCATACGCATGTTTATTCTGTACATACATGCCGTCATATTCTGTTCAAATATATTTTACATATTGCTTGTGATAGCCATATATTCAATTTAAATATGTAATAAATATATTACTTATATAGGAGGTAAGAAGACTCAGCCACTTGAGCTCTATATCTTGTACATTTTGTACAAACTGTAGTTTTTATTTTATGAAAACCTGTGAATGATTTATTCTACTTCCTTCAAGTTAAGTTAAAATTCCATTTCCGTGTTATTGTATCTGTACAGCTATGTATGTAACAAAATAAATAAATCTTGTAAACTAAGGGTATGTAGGTTAAAAAACAAAAAACAAACAAAAAAAAACCTATTGAATTTTAAACTTTATTTTATGAATGGGTGGAGTTCGGTCGTATAAACCTCAGTTCATAGATCAAATAAATGCCACATTGTTTAAATATTCACAGTAACATCTTCTTCCTCTTTTACATTAAAAGAAAACACCCTCCTTGGACTATTTCAATAGAACACAAACAAATTTATCACATAAATGATTGCAAGACGAATGATTTCAAGGACAAAGTCTCTTCTCTGTTTCAACATTCAACTCATTCGTTTTCTTTAAAAAAAAAAATATGCAGCAGGGAAGTCAAGGATTTTCTATTCGTCAACACAAAAAAGAAACACTCCAAATCAAACATCCCATCATCATGTTTGGTTGGTCCCCCGAGTACGATTCATCTCAAATTAAGAAGAAATAATTCTTCTTACAGTAACTTACATGGGTTTGACTGCTGTGTAAACATGGACTCTCAATAAAACTATTTTTAAAAAAATCCAACATTACATATAAGCATCAGGTATTGCTGTTTGATGAAAAGCTTCCCCCCTGTGCTGACTGCAGCAGGGTCAGCTCACTGGTAAGGAGCAGGAAAGTCTTCCTGGAGGACATCTGTAATGGAAGAAGACGGTATTACGCGAACACGACATGATGGGATTTAGTGTAAATATCTGGGAGATAAACTCCAACACTGAGACAGAAATTAACTATTTAACTCAACAAATGACAGGAGCAGTTTTCAGGACTGGAATGTGCCTCAGCTTGTCCTCTGGGACTTTGTTTTTCAGTTCTGTGATTATCGATTGTTAATTTGCTTGGAGGAGGATTTTATTGATCTATTTGACTATTCGTTCACAGATAAATACTTGTTTACTGTTGCCACTCCTCCACTACACCAACATCTAAGTACTTCTAGATCTGCTCCTGATCAGGACTTTAAAGTACTCACAAGTGCAGGTTTAGTCACCAGCAGCAGCTTTCAGAGCCGTCTAGTATATCAAGCTAATTTGTCAAGTCAGGTCATACGTCAATAAAATCATCACATCCTTGATGAATGAATGAGTCGTCTTTGTTCGGGCAGCAACCTGGACGGGAATTAATATCAATCAAGTTCAGTAATTTTGTGAAAATTAATGATAAGCTGTGTGCACTCCAGGGCTCAGTCCTGGGTATTATTCCTCCACAAGACAATATTCTTATTATGTTTGATGCGCTCTTGGAGTATTGACGCTGAAATAACTTATCAACAATAATTTGTCAGAGTAGGTTTACTGAAAGCTACGCCTGACTTGAATAATTAATTATAAGAAGGATAAACATCATGCTTCACAAAGCATTTAAAGTGTGTATTTACCTGTATAATTTGAAGTATTAATGTGTATTTCATGTATGTGATCCCGTGTGGTATCGTATTTGTGAAATTCTGAGTTTATATCTTTATATGAGATCCTTCCGTTGGGTTTGAACAATTATGATCTATTGCAATTACGGAGCCGTAAAGCAATACAGATGGCCTCTTGTCTTCTTTTGCAAAGGCTTTGTCTGATATGCAGCCGCTGTGTAATGACTGTAAATTGTAATATATGTAGGCCAGCATTATTTACACGACTAATGATCCCCACCCCCAGTGTCATTATGTGTGTCTTTTTATGTGCTTGTTTGTGTGTGTGTGTGATATAAGGAGAGAGAAATGAAGGTCACTGGTGTCTCTGCCCTTGGTGGAAACAGATAACTTATTACTGATGGTACCTAATATTGTAAATAAAATGTTTACATGGAGACTATTAGACGTGTACACAAACACAGCTGGAGTCAAGGACAATCGGGTCATTTCTTCCTCTGAAAAATGTCACTGGCACATTTAAACGTTATATTTGGATTAATACTCATCTGAATAATGATGAAAACATCAGATGTTTTAAAATACATTTTAAATATAATTGATTCAGAATATACAAATGTTTCTTCTTTCTTATGAAAAGCTGGGAATAAAAGAAATGTGCTTACCATGTATAATATACAATACCGATGTTTTTTTTTTGTGTAAAAGCACGATAAAAAAAAAAATCATATTGGAGTTCATGTGAGCAACTCAAGTACCCCCCTCAATGCTTCCAGGGGATTTAAGTCGAGTTTACGCTGTACGATTTTAGTCTTAATTCAAGCCACACATGATGTGTAATCAATAGATAGTTCAATTACAGCACATTACACGTTATCGTGGCGGATGAATACGTAAATAAATCTGTGTATTTCAGGATCTAAATGCAGCATCATTAGCAGATTGCTGCTAATTTGCTAATACACCGATGACTATTGCAGTTAGCGTTGTCGTAGTGGTGTTGGTGTGAATTGAAAACAAAACACAAAACAAATAAAATCAAGAAAAAGAAGTCTTTCTTCTTTGAGTTGCACAGGTTTCTTTCAGTTTTTCCCTGGTATCTGGCACTGTTGTTGCTAGGCTACTGTGCTGTGTAGACACGCTAATGTTTTGGTTATTTCATGGTGCGTTCCTATTGGTTGGTTAGCTGACAGAGATCGCAGAAGCAGCGACAGGCCGTCACACTCTGAGACGACTCCTCCAGATTTCTGTCACTACTTGATATCTGCCGCTGTGGTCCTTAAAAAATATATTTTTCCCTCCTATATTATATCTAAAATG
>JBAMYA010111964.1:0-45723 GCA_037176975.1 Arrhamphus sclerolepis
AGAGAGAGAGAGAGAGAGAGAGAGGTTGTTGGAGAAAGTGCTGTCAGAGTTTCATTCATTTCCATCGTTTCTTCACAGTAGAGTGATGCTGGAATAATGAAGCCACCCCACACACTGAATAAAAGATAAAATAAAATAAATAATGTAAAAAGATAAGAAAAAAATAAGAGTGTAAAAATGGTGAATCGTAGATTGTGTGGATGAACCTGCTTCTCCAGAAACTGCCTATAATTGAAGCCTGGCCTGTGCTGAACTGTAGGATGTTGTGGAGGCAAACACAACTGGTTCTTGGTGCAGCTGCTCAAATAGTCTTTGTCTGTCCAGCTGATATCTTGGACCCTCCATCAGTAGGCCTACATGTTCTGTGGTCTCTTAGCTGCCCTGCACTCACAGGTTCCATCAGCATGTTTCTTCTTCTACAAAGTGCTATTAAGGGTCATATGTCCAAATTTCATTCTTGAAAATCCATCCTCCTCTTCCTCCCTCTGCAGCTTCATTCTGTATAGTAATGCCTTGCTGTGTTCCCAATGAAACAGATTCTTTCTTAGCTCTGACCATACTTTTGATTTTGGCCTTGCTGAAGTGCTGAACTGTGGTCAGAGGCTATCACTGCTTTAGTTGGCTTATCAGTGCTAACCAGATTACCACCAGATTAGCTGGCATAACAAACAAAGTTATGTTATTACTAATTCTTTTTAACTTTGCTATCTTCAGCTTTGGGATGGCATGAGCCACTCCAACCCTGTAAAATGGGCTTCCCCCGTTTTAAAAATCAGCAGCCGCCACTGTTGTAGATATTTGGTGAGAGGACAGTAATATAAAGCACAAGGACAAATCTACATCAGGAATGTCTGAAAAATTAACCAAAGAAAGTGCAACTTACAGACACTTTAACCCTTAAAAGGAATAAGAACATTCTATTCCTCATTTTTAAAAAGCTTTTTAATATTTTTTTTAATTTATTTTTAGAATTGTCAATAGCCCATTTCTTTTTTTTTTTTATTGTAATTCCCTCTGCTCAGCACCAGTCAGGACCAATACCAGTAAGAACACTGGCCGAGGCTGGACAACCATCCTTCGTGAGAAACTAAATGAACTTGAGTTTCTGTAGGTCCAAGCGTGCGTTTTCTTTTCCTTTTTTTTAAAGATCAAAATGGTTGTTTATAGTGATGAACTCAAAGAGAATCCACTGATTCTGCAACTCCTCTCAGCTTGAATGGTTCAGCCCAAAACTTTACTCGTTTGGTTCCTCGCTACTAAAAGCTCTGATGTACAGCAGCTAGTGAACGGCAGATGTCTCATGGTTGGTGTGAACCAACGGTTGATGCGTCAGAACGTCCTCCTGCTGCACTGCAAGATTAAAAAGTCACAATTTGTGACATTTCTTTTTTTTTTTGGTGACATTTCTGTTTGTCCGTTTAAAAAAAAGATTTTCAATCTTGGAAAATCTATGACTTTTACAAGACAAAAAACAAAAAAAACTTTTGAACAAAAGTTTCAATTTCATGATAAAGGATGCCATTTTTGTGTAATTTGACATTTTATGACAAAAATTCCCTTTTTTCAATGAAAAATGTGAGACTGCAAAAACAAAATCAAAATTTCTGTTAAAAAATTAAAACATTTGTTTTAAATTTGTAAATTTACAAGGAAAAAAAATGTGATTTTAGTATAAAAACCTTTTGGAATTTGGAAAAAGGTTGCCAATTTTGTGAAATTTGAGATTTTATACAAAAATTCCCCCTTTTTTTTCCTAAACAACCGGAAGGTGGCAGCTTAGATGCTTGAGAAGATATCGAGTCACCGGCCCTTTAATGGTAACCATGGGGATGAAATAGAGTTTGGCCCTGATCTAAAGCTTTGATGTTCGAACTGAAGCGAATCAGTGAAAAGTGATTATGCAACATACAGCGTGTGGATGAATCCTTTAGAAAATGTAATTAAGCAGCTTAAAACTAAGGTAAAGTTCTGGTTATTTTACAGGTTTTGTTTTACAAAAAAATGGAGACAACGCTCCACATTCCTGAGAGATGAAACTTTGAAGGCCAAGTGCTGGAGCTCACTGCGAAAGGAAAGAGAGCAACACATGTCAGGTTTCATCCATCACCGGCTGCTTCCAGCAGGCTATTTTCAGGCTGATATGATTGTGTGCTTTATGTCACATCTTTAATGTGAACTGTGACAGCTAACGAGATCAAGTGAGATCTGAGGCCTGTTTTTAGCTTTCTAGTTAAGTGCACTAATTGGATTAGTTAGGGGGCATGTGAAAAGCAAGGAGCTGAAGAGTGTGTGTTTGTGTTTATGTGTGTGAGTGTTGTGGGAGGGGCCTCGGGGTCCCTCCACCTCTGGGAAAGACCTGAATGACATCAGGTACAAGCACCTGCTGGCAGCAGCTGTGTACCTGCTGCTGCTAGACTGTGTTGGTCACAATGTTAGAGCCAATGAAGTATTTGTGTTTCTGTTCAGGTAAAACTGGATACAGAATACAGTTAAAACATAACAAAATGACGTTGTCATCGTAAGAAGATGAAGATGCTGGCTGAAACCAGGAAGAGACAGACAACACCAATGCTCCAAAATGAACCCAACAAAGCCAGATTACAGTTTGCTGTTACAAATGGGGACAAAGGTCTTAATTTTTTATTTTTTTTTTAAATCATGTCCCATGGTCTGATGAGACTAAAGTACAGTAGTGGCAGCGTCAGTCTGAAGCTGTTTGTTTTCCTTGTTTTCCAGTGCTCAGTGATTATTTTGCACTCACTAACCTTTCACATGTTTTTTTCTTCAAAACTGATCGGAGTAACTTTTTAGTGAATGAAGCCAAGCCTCCATGAGAGAAGCACTTCCTCACATCTCACCTGGAAGCATCTCACTCAGTGAGCGGGCCAATATCTGATCATCAACAGCAAACGCTCTTTCCTCATATCCAGAGGAAGAGAGAAAAACAAATCATGAGCACAGCTGGAGTAAACACAACCATGCCTTTCAGACTGACCCAAGAACAGCACTCTCTCAGGAAAAAGCTGGTATGTCATTTCATCTTTTAGGGTATCTAAGGCCACAAGGAAGCTGGCAGACATTAAAATAGAGAAATGTGTAAGCGATGAGCATCTGAGTCATGCTGAGATCTCCCAGCTGACCAGCCAGCTTTCATCGTTCACCTCACTGACCGTCAGCTCTGATCAGCTCCTCCTCGTTGACTGGAAACGTACCAACCTTGGGCCATCCTTGCAGTTTCAGTCGGGGACTGAGGTGTGGATGCAGCACAAGAACGCCCTTCAAACGGCACATCAAGAGCTGACGCACATCCTCCAACTGTGCTCAGCTGTAAGTGATGCAGATGGAGTGTTTGCAGGGGTGTCATCAGGTTTTTTTTTTTTTTTTTTTTTTTTTAAATAAAGGGAGGCGTAGAAGAGGTGGTGGGTATGAGGCCATACCTGGATCTACTATGACCCAGCACTAATAGAAAAACCTTTTAACTGTTTCCTACTATGAGGCGACTGATAGTTCTGGTACGCTCTACAAAGACACCAATGTGGGTGTTAAAGTTGGGATTCATCATCTTCCTCAAAGTTCTATCATCAAGATCGCAATCCAACAATGGACCAACTTTTCTTTCTCAGATTCTTACAGAAAATAGATTAACAGCACGTCTATCAAGCATTGCAGAGAAGAAAAGTTTCAGATAACCATCTGAGGATGCTGCTCTACCTTGTTTTCTAATGACAACTGCAGTTATTTTTCCATTAAAGGAATCATTCAGATTTTTGAAGGATTCTTTGAGTTTTTTTTTTTCCCAACTATTCTGAAAGAGACATTTTTGAAGAAACTAATTGCAAAAAGTTGCAATATTGATGGGAATGAACCAAAACCGAAAAAAATACAAGACAAATGACCTGGTCTGAGTTACCCAAACTGTGACCAAAAAAAAAACATTTTAACCCTTTGAAATAAACTGATTAAGTGTGTAATTTCTGTAAATAGTAACCTGAAGTTCATTTAAGTCACTTTAACAGACAAATAAAAGAAACATCGACCACATGACTATCGACTGACACGCCAGATGTTGTATATGTATTGATCTGATGACTGGATAAATTTTGCATAATTGTTCAGAACACCGTTACAAGATGTCAGGATTTCTGTACATTTTTTTGGTCGAATTTGCTGAAGTCCCATTTTAAGCCAACGTAGTATCAACATACCATCAACATTGTGAAATTAGCAGCCTTCTTCTGCTCTGTAGTTGTTCAAATGAGTGAAACTGCTGATTACAGGAAATACAGAGGTGCTCCACTGTGGTCCTGAAGGGATGGACAGATTCAGAAACAATACAGCTAAAACCAAGAGACCAAGATGGTAGTATTTTTTTGTTGTTTGTGTCCTGCGTTACGTTATCAGTGACTGTCAGTGTAACTGTTTGTTGTAGAAATCTTGACTTGTGAAAGAGCATTTGCAACAAACCCCTTCTGATTGTGAATCTGATATTAATGACATGCATGCAGTATCATCAGCTCAAAGAACATTAATCATTTGTATTACAGACATGTTTCATGTCCTAAATCCAGTATCTGACTGGAACTGGAACGCTACACCTGTGCTGCAGATCATAATGTTGATACTGGGATTAACATGTGTTCCAGGCCTCGGCCATTCCCCACCTTTCACACTCTGTCGAGTCTCATCATTGTCTCATGTCAGTCAGGCTGCCAGGTCCGATCGCTGTTCCCTCGTACGGGACTGTTGTTCAGCTGACGCTGATCCAGAGGGACTCTCGGCATGGTGAACAGGAGCAGCGCGGTGGCATACTCAAGGACAGTCTGACAGCAGCTGCTGATGGATGTCGTCTGTCACGAGAATCAAATCACTGACCTTCCTGTTATGAGTCTCTATCTGTATTGATATTAGATCGCTGGTACTTGATAGCTGGAAAGGCCTAAAGGGCAGTAATGGGTCACTTCACCTGTCTGGACAAGATACAGCAACATGTTCAGCTAAATGAATTAATCTGAGAAATTAAAGCTGATTTTGGGGATCAGTTGGATGATTTTTGAAGCTTTGTATGTTAAAAAGAGAAATTTTAAATTGTTTAATTGTTTTTAGTATGAACAGTTAAGATTAATGAGCAATACCAGTGGATACACGTTTGCATTCAGTGAAATTTTTATCATTTATTTTTACCTCAGCCAAGGACGTTGCCTTTTTGCCAACATTGGTTTGTCTGTTTGTTTGCAACATAACTCAAAAAGTTATGGACGGATTTTCATAAACATTACAGGACATGTCCAAATTGGGACAGCGAACAAATGATTAAATTTTGGAGGTGATTCGAATCTCTGTCTGGATCCAGGAATTATTTAAAGGATTCTCTGTCATTGCGAGATAGGTCCGTTTTCAGGATGTTTGCATAAATCTCCACAATAAAATGCTCTGAATGCTTGGCAAAATAAATAAATAAATAAATAAATAAATAAATAAATGTGTAAAAGCATGATCCAGATCCTGGCAATATTCTGGATACTAAGATCTGGAACATGAAAAAAGTTGGGGGTTGTCATCTTTTTCAACACTTTGAGGTAACTGAAGATACAGATATGCAACTAACATCAAATTGTAGCCGACAGTCTGCTGAAACAGAAGTATGTTAACAGATTTGATGCATCTATAATAGTTATGGAGATAGATGCAAAAGAAAACCGCCATTGCGAAAATGTTGATTTTCGCAAATAACTATTAAACTAATAATGATCTCAATGTGATTCCAATTGCTAAGGGTATGTTTACATGGTCAAAGAATCCAATAAAATAGATAAAGCACATGTAGGAATATTATTTTTAGGTGCAAGTCACAATATTTGGGGGACCTGTGCTGCTTGGTGGAGGTCTGCGCTCTCCGACTGCTTTTCTAGTTTTATTAATGAAATTTTTGTCTGCTCTTTGGTTTTACTCTTCTTCTCTGGTGGATTCAGATTGATGAGGTGACAGTGGATTCACACGAACATATGAACATCTGCGTCAGTCTCCATAGACTTACATACGTACGAGTCTAAGTACTTCCGGTGCATTCAGCGGAAGCGCAACACTTTGGGTTGATTGTGTCGTCATGACCAGAAAAACAAACAAAACAACCAAACTGCTGTTAAAATATCCAGGAAGAGGTGTATTTGTAACTGCTAGTAACTATGTTCTGTGGAAAAGCTGCTACATTGGCTAAATTTAAAAGCATCAGCTCATGAAGGCTCGTTTGTTAGCGACGCATCACTGCTGTCCACAGACACACAAATGCAGTCAAACCAGATTCGGCCACCATCTCTGACACTTCCTCCCAAGCTTCATTCCCTGGTGCACAAACACATTGATTACTTATGCTTTTCTCCATTTTCCTGTAATGCAGGTCTGATCATAGATGGAAACAAACCACTATAGACCTATAGAAATATTTGGAGGAGCCAAGCCACCTTGGATTTCAGGTCTTTGCAACAGATCTGTGCTCTACGTTTCTTCCTGTACCCCGTAAATGGAATTTTATGGCCTCAATTTAGGAAGACAAAATGAGATACACTGCAACAGGTGAAAAGAAATTTGGGGAGTAGACTCATTTTGATGTAGTTCTCTTTCCCTGCTAAGGATAGATGAAGTGGTTTCCAGTTCTTCAGGTCTAATTGAACTTTTTCAAATAATAGTCAAAAAGTTTGTTTGCTAAAGGTTCTGCATTTTTCCTTGTAATACTGATGCCCAAATATCTAAAGCCATTTTTAGACATTTGGATTGGTAGAGCATTATCTTGTATTTGTTATCCTGTTAATACGATAACATTCACTTTTACTAAAGTTCAATGTGTACCCAGAAAAAGCCAAATCTTCTCAAAGCATGGGTAATGCAGAGAGCACTTAAAACAGGGTCTGATACACCGATACTCTATGCCCCCCCCCCATGAGTTCCAGTTACTGATGGTAAATGTTTTGCGTGAAATAGATAGAGGTTCTATGGTCAAGGCCAACCATACTGGACTAATTGAGCAGCCAAGGCAGGTGCTCCTTGATCGCTGGATTTACTGTGAGCGCTTAACATTTGTAATTACAGAGGCTTTGGGCGAGGTATACAGAAGTTTAATCCTTGAGATGAAATTAGAGCCATGTAATTTCCTTAAAAATCCCCATTCTACCCTATCAAAGGCTTTCTCTCCATCCATTGCAACAACCATCTTGGGTATTGCACAAGGACGCAAGAGAATAAATAACATTTTAGGAGCTGATGGATATTTGTAAATGAATGACGGCCTAAAATAAAACCAGTTTGGACAGTATATATATCACGTCATGCATTGTGGTTTTCAGGTGCAAGGCTTGGGCTTTGGCCAAGATCTTAACATCAGTGTTTAGGAGGGAGATGGGTCAATGTGAGCCATCATTATTGTGCTATCTTACCTGGCTTAAGGAGGAGGGTAACAGAGGCTTCAGTCAGGCTCTGTGAGAGTGACCCATGGAACAAAGAGTCATTAAACATGTCAAGCAAAACTGGTGACAATTTACTCAAGAACTTTTTTAAAGGACTCTATGGGGTACCCCTCAGGGCCTGGTGTCTTGCCATTCTGCATTGCCTTTATTGGATAAATGATTTCTGTACTATTTTAGTGGGAGCTCAGTCCCATTGCCATGTATAGTTGTTACAGAAGGAATCTGGAGGATACTGAACAAATGTTCCATATCAGAGTAGCCATTTACAATTTCTGATGTTGAAATTGAAATTTGAATAAAATGAGGTGAATCTTTCATTCATTTCTTTTGGGTCAGAAGTTAGTTCACCATACCTTTCCATTTTTGTGGGATTTGTTGAGCTAAGAGGTGTTCCTGTTTATTTAATTGATAAATTAAATTATATTGTGTTTGGAGTTAGAGCTTCCTTTTATAGAGCTGAAGGGAAGGAGGAACGGAGTACTGAGCATCCACCATTTACATTACTTATATCAGCTCCTCTTGTTTAATTCTGTTCATCTTGTTTATTTTAGCTGAATACGATCTAATCTCACCCATGATTACAACTGTGTTTCCCAGAGGAGGGAGAGGGAAATGTCATCTTTTTTGTTTCATTCAATGAAGTCATCGATTTTTTGGGATATGATTTCATAGAAGCTCTCATCAGCTAGGAGGTTTCTTTCTAGTTTCCAAGAGGGGCGTTCCAATTGGTAAAGATGGAATACGAGATCTAATAATATAGGGGCATGATCCAATTCTGCTGCAGCTGAATATTCAACTTTTTTGACCAAGGGGAGAAGGTTCTGGTCAATGAAAAAAAACAGTGTATTCCACTGTATGAGTGATGTACACAAGAAAAACGAAAAGAGAAGGACTTACTATGTTGAAAACAAAAAAAACAAACAAAAAAACACCAGGGGTCAGAACTTCCAATCTGGTTCATAAAAACTGTTAATGCGCTCTGCCTTTTTATTAAGGTTTGTAGATTTAAAATTGGAATTGTCAAGTGCTAAGGTTCATCGCACAATTTATGCCTCAACCAAAAATCGCTTGTTGTGAATTCAAATCTGGAATTAATGATCTGATTTTTCTCCTAGACTTATCATCCCAATTCGGGGCAAAGATATTTACCAAAACCACAGGCTTATGGTAGAGGTGCCCTGAGACCATCAAACGGTCCCTGTGGATCTGAAGTAACAGTGGTCGCATTAAACTGAATCTTTTTGGGATCAATATGGCAGTTCCACAGGTTTTGGAATTAAGATTAGAATGGAGTATATTACCCACCCATTGTTTTAAAAAAAAAAAAAAATTAAGTCTTTAACCAGTGCATGATCATATTTTAATTGCCTTTCGCCTGAAGTGGGCTGGGATAGGCTCCGGCGGACCCCCGTGACCCTGCATAGGGAATAGTGGGTATAGATGATGGATGATCATATTTTAAGTACTTAGGATGATTGAATATCTTGGCTCTTTTAAAAAGGTCCATTTAAAACTTTCACATTCCAATTAAACTGTATAGCAGCCTTCTTTGCATCAATACCATCCACCATGTTTAACTAGAGGCAGTAAAATGAGAATAGAATATGAAAAAAGTAGTACCAACGTGGTGTAAAGATTGTGTTTAAGTCTCCAATTGCGTTCATTTCTTCACTTATGTAAAGAGAGAACAAACTTTGCAGAAATATGCCGATATCCCTTTTACTAAGCCCATGAACCAGGGATGGGCAACTCCAGGCCTCTAGGACTGCTGTCCTGCAGGTCTTGCATGTTTCCCTGCCACAACAAACCTGATTCGAATCATGTTTGTTGTGGCAGGGAAACAGAAACTAACAGAAACTGAACCACAATTATGTCAGAGTGATAGTCATACAGGAAACAACTACTTCAAGTTATCACTGCTAAAGTTGGATCCATAGGCTAGTGAATAATGGGGGTAGTTGGTTGGTGTGAAGGTTTGAAGAAATAGCACCAAAAGAGAAAAAGAGCTTTATGTTGCCTAGAAAGTAAAACCTTTCTGCCAATAAGCTCCCCAACATATGCCTGAAACATATGGTGACTGTAGATGCGTTTTTAATGTTTATGAAAAAAGTGAAATGCAAAAGGTAGTCAAAAATAAGAGTCTTTCAAATGCCAGCAGAATTAGAAGTGTATAGAGGAGAGAGTGGCAAAGAGCTGCCCATCATCTCTTCAGGGAATTAATCACCTGTCGCCAGCCAGGGTGGGAGCTCTGCTTGGTTTGGCACTTTCCTCTTCATGTGTCCATTTTAATGTCTCCCCCAAAAGCACTACTGATGTACGAAATCATACGGCCAAAGATGACAGCAGAGACCGGTAAGACAAGACAAGCCTGAAGAATTCTATGTTGTCCCTTTAGGGGACTAAATGATAAATGGACTGCATTTAGTAGCATTTCCTGACTGTTGGGCAATGTGGGGTTAATGTATGCATGTAATGCGTCTTCTAAACATTCTGAGACCTAAGAAGCTTCCTTCAGACTGACAAATAAGTAATATATATACACACCATTTCTTTCCTTTACTTTTTCCACCTACACTGTCCTTTAAAAAAAGATTAATGTCTCAACTGTTACACCAGGGCTGTTTATTGTAAGGAAAAACCGATTTCTTCATGTCTTCCAAATCACTAAATATATTTGAGAACTTTCTATGTCCTAGTTTACTGTGCATCTAATATCATCAAAATAACATAAAAAGTAAATATATATCCAAAGATAACCATTTATCCATGTGGCGCACCTTAAGTTAACTTCTAACCATATGTGCAGCCTTTAAGGAGCCATGTTGGAACAAAAGAGCTATGAGAATAGATTAAAAACAAGACAAATCACCGTTTTCTTCCCCACAGACAAGAGTTTTGTGTCATTTATGGGCGTCCTGTGTAGGATATTACCAGCTACTGTTTGTAAATGCAGCTACTGTATTCAAACATGGTTCTTCCTCCTCTTAGCTGGCACATACTGTAATGCTGCTCTTACGCAGAACTGAAGTAAATAAAAAAAGATGTACCAAATAGATATCTGACTTCTAACTAACTGGAGGTCAGAAACCTTTCCAAGCTGCTGCTGAATGCAGCATCATGACAGCAGTTTCCAGGATGATAGACTGCAGAATTAACCCATTTATTGGCTTGTTATCTCTAAAAATACTCAGATCCCATCATCCACTCTCAAATGGACAGAGACTTAGCATTATGTTGGCTTCTGAGCTTGAATAAAAACCTAATGGATCATAATCATATTTTAAAAACAACATGTTTTCTTGTGTTTGCATGTATTGTACTAACAGAACACCGTGACTGGCTGGTCTAGAAGGAGCTGAGGAGAAAGTTAGCTTAGCTAATGCTCACCACCATGGTAGGCATCAGTTTCTTCTCCCAGAGGCTCTCATTGTGCCCAAGCAGCAACCGTCCCACTTCCGGGTTGAATCTCACCCAGGAAATATGTTTTTTTTTGTTTTGTTTTTTTTTGCAGTTCCTCAACGGACCACTAGGTGCTGGCTTCAAAACAGGGCAAATCTCCTTTGACCTTCATGTTAAAACTTTGCAGCAGAACTAAACATTTATGCACATTGGCACAATTTTGTTTCATCTGTGGTAACATATTACATCCATGACAACTGTAGGGGGTTATTTTTGTTTCCTTTTAAATTTATATCAAGTAATAAAGCTGACCAATCAGATGCCCTGATGCCATTTGATATGCTTGACTGACAGCTAGCTATTATCTCTGCCATTGGCTTTGACAGCTTTGTCCCACCTCTTTACAACACAGCGCCTAGCAATTTGAAGAAAAATGGGTTTCAAAGACTCTGTACAAATCTATGGGTCACATGACTGGGTAGTTGGTCCAGTTTACAGTCAATGGTTGTGCCAAGCTCAGCTGTGCTGTGGCACCTCACGTTTTGCTGAACGTTGGCCAAGCAGTTCTTGTTTCTTTCCAGTAGCAACACTTGACATTTGGATATTCGGACAAAATCAGAAAATTTAATATAAAGTAATACAATTTATCACCCTGGGTTAGTATTCCAGCCAATTTGTCAGCATTGCTTGTCTCGCCTCTTTGAAACATGGCGCCGTGCAGTTTAAAAAAAGACTTTGTACAAATCTATGGGTCACGTGACCGGATGCTGTACCCATTTATATATACACAGTCTATGCTCTACAGTTGCAAGAGATTAAAATGAGAACTTCTAATCACCTTCTACCACAAGTAAATCAAGATCCAGTCATTGTAAATTACACAGCATCCAGTGTAAAAGTGCAAAGCTTCAATTGAAATAATACAATGATAGACATGAAATTTAAAATTGTTTCATTGTTCCTGTGCACCCAAAGAAAGAGTAAATAAATAAGGCAACATTATGTCATATTTCAGAAACTCACTGACTTTTTCTGTCATGTGGTGTGGGGTTGGATGGAGGACCCAAATGCAGGAGAGCAGGTGGGAGGAAGCAGTAATCCAAAACTGATATTTAATAACAAAAACGCTGCCAGAGCAGTAAACTACAAAACTCAAAACCAAAGCAAGGTGCAAAAACCACAAATTAACCATGGGCAGGAACATGAGGGAGTAAACAGTACAGACCAGCCAAAGACAGGACCTGATATACACAGAGGAGTAACGAGACACAGGTGAAACACATCTGGAGAACAAGGATCAGGAGAGTCAAACAGAACATAACTAGACATAGACAGGATTTCAAAATAAAAGCAGGACCAAAAACAGGAATAACTCTAAACAAGAACCCAAACCATGACATTTTCACTTAGAGTCACTTCTGAGTCGCACCATTGACATCTTTACTCTTTGTCTAGAAATGTGAAAACTGTGTGAATTAAAAAAAAAAAAAAGAGCAAGCGTTTGTGTCTAAGAGGGGAAATTAAAGCTGACTCACTTTGTATTCAGCAGTTATGAAACCTGCAGCTTTTCTGCTTCAGAAACTGATTTGCTGTTAATAATGAGCCCAGATATAGAAACAGCATGCTTTGCTTTTCTTCAAATGCCACTCAAGCAGGGATGAAAAATTCATTCATTCTGTCTGTTTATGTAACTACCAGGGGAGAGACTAACTCGTTCGCATCTTGTCAATCCGACTCTGAAACCGTTTCTTGTGTTTTCAAATGTGGTTCTACTTACACACAGTGTATAAATGGCATTTCTGTGTTTCTGTCAGATTCTTCTTCAATCTGAGAACTGTTGTTGCTCAAGGACACCGGAGAATTCAAAATCTCGTATTGTAGAGGCCATTAAGGTCCCCAGTTTGTTATCATTTTTGATAAAAATGTGTTCATGGTACCATGGTTTAAGAGGAATCCATCACAGAGCTTGAGATCCCACACAGTGAGGTGGTGGAAGCCCCATTTGAGTTGGGAGATGTCTGGCGTCATGGAGGAAACAAAGCTCAGCTCCGTTATTAACGGCCTCCGTCAGTCTCGGACACATTTGCCATTTCTATAATGCCAGAGAGCAGTGAAGGAGGACGCAATAAAGCCCAGAGCCTGGAAGCTTCACTTATCACAATTAATAATTCATATGACTGCATTAAATGTGTGAAAGCTACAGTTTTACACGGCGGGCGTGGAGCGTGTGGTGTGTGCGTGAGGGGGCGCCACCGTCAGAGCTGGAGAACATGGAACCGCGGGGTTTGTTCCTGCCAGTGAAGCCTGCAGCAATGCACAGACCATAAATAAAAGATGAGATCTGCTGAATGAAAGACAGTTAGGTCTGAACACACTACACATGGTCAGTATACATCCTTTTTTCCAGTCAAGGTTACCACCAGCTTGCTTTCATTGATTACAGACCCGTTGTTCCACTGATACAGCTGCAGTCTGTAGGTCCAGAAAGGGTGACAGAGCCTTTATTTATCAGACTCCTCTGTTATAAAATCAACAAAAGCCTTAGTCTTGGGTCTACTGGCGGTGATGTTGAGCCCTACCATGATGATGCTGGGTCCTACCATGGTGATGTTGGATCCTACCATGGTGATGTTGGGTCCTACCATGGTGATATTGGGTCCTACCATGGTGATGTTGGGTTGTACCATGGTGACGTTGGGTCCTACCATGGTGATGTTGGATCCTACCATGGTGATGTTGAGTCCTACCATGGTGAAGTTGGATCCTACCGTGGTGATGTTGGGTCCTACCGTGGTGATGTTGGGTCCTACCGTGGTGATGTTGGATCCTACCATGGTGATGTTGGATCCTACCATGGTGATGTGGGGTCCTACCATGGTGATGTTGGGTTGTACCATGGTGATGTTGGGTCCTACTGTGGTGATGTTGAGTCCTACCATGGTGAAGTTGGGTCCTACCGTGGTGATGTGGGGTCCTACCATGGTGATGTTGGGTCCTACCATGGGGATGTTGGGTCCTATCATGGAGATGTTGGGTCCTACTATAATGTCAGCACAGTAGCTCAGTGGTTAGCACTAACACTTCACAGCAAGAAGGTCCAGTTGGATCTTTGTTCAGCTTCTTTTTTCTGTTAGTTTGCATGTTCTCTGTCTGCATAGGTTTAATCCAGGTACTCCACCTCCTACCCCGAAGACATGCTGTTTAGTTTAATTGGTAGAACAGAATTCTGCCTAGGCATCATTTACATTAGCTATAATGTAATTGGATTTCTGGGAGTAATTATAGGATTAATAGGAGTAATTTAGGAGTAATTTGGTCCATTAAATAGGTCGATCTAGTTAATGTGTGTGTGTGTGTGAGTGAGAGTTGTAAAAGCACCTTGAGTGGTCCCTGGACTGGAAAGAAGACATAAAAGTGGATTGTTGTTCGTGTTGTTCAGTTAGGGAGTCAAAGATTTCTGAAGACTTCTGAAGGTGGGGTGCTAGATCAGGTACTCTACTAGGTTATTTATGCTTTGAATTTGGACTTGCATGAATTACACTTTTACAAGACATCCCACATGTGCTCAGTCAGACTGAGACATGGACAATTTGGATAAAGTCACATCTGGAATAGTAAGAGAAATGCAAAATAAGAAAATTGAGCCCAGGATATACGTTTTTCTCATGAACTGAAGCACAAACCAGCAAACAGGGTAATTTGGTAGTACTAGCATGGAGATGACAAATGGAATACTGATGTTATTTCAGAAAGGTGATGTCAGCAGATGACTGCCATAATTTGGTACAAAAGCAGCATCCATGAAAGACAAAGTGTCTCTGAAGTAAAGATGTTCAAAAAACAGTTAAGGAAATTGAAAATTACTCCTTCCACTGTCCTGCTGTCCATAGCATCATTAAAACATTCAAGGAATCTGGTGGAATTGCAGTACATAAAAAGGCAAGAACACAAGACTAAACCGGACACCTGTGACCTCTGATCCCCCCAGATAACACCAAGAACAACCAAGAACCATCATTTATCAATAGCTGATAGAACCACATGGAGAAGGAACAACTGTGGAAACCGTTGTCAAGCACTTCAATATGGAGATACATTCACAAATCCTGCCCCAATGCTGCTGAAGAGGAAAAGTTTGGGCACTGCCACTTATGGTCCACCTTGGATGATCTTGGATTCAGTTTCTAAACTCTCGTTAAAAATACTGACAAAACTTTAGCAAAGAAATAAGAGCAAGCTGCTAAGATTGGATTAAAAACACAAGAAAAATGCAATAATCAAGCTAGGCATCAGAATAAGTGTGCAAAAGTACGAGTCAACTCCAGAACACTTGGGGAACTTTGTTGTTGTAGAATCTGGGCTTCACCTTGTTCCGACCTTTGGTCTTCAGCATCATGTAATGCAGTACCCTAGTAAAATTAAAAAAAACAACATAAAACCTCTAATGGTGTATGACTTGGTTTCAAGTCCATCCATCCACCATATATACCCACTATTTCCTGTGCAGGGTCACGGGGGTCTGCTGGAGCCTATTCCAGCTTACTTCGGGTGAAAGGCCCCTGCCTTCCACCCTGGACAGGTCGCCAGTCCATCGCAGGGTTTCAAGTCCTTTGTTTGACAAGCATAGAGGGTTGCCATGACCCACCTACAGGCCATCTATTTCCTCTCGTGCTTCAGTCATGCTGCATCCTAACTGTCTGTTTCAGGGAATTCCAGAAGACACTTTAGTACGACTTTGTGGTTTTTCGTTAATTAGTATTTAGCTTTCCTGCATTAAGCATACCGCCTTGAGTAGAACTGTCCTGGTTCCTATCAATAGCTGACAGTTAATGTTTCCTTCCTTCTCACTGATGCATCCTTCATGCTCCCTAGTCTGCTCATCACTTGGAACATGCAGCACTCCCTGCTTCTATTACACACGCAAATACACAGGCCTGGGAAATTAATTGAAAATTGATTGAAAGAATCAATAATCGATGTAATCTTGCTCATGCAAATTATTTCAATTATTTCTCTTTAGATTATTCAATTAATGACCAAATGATTCCTGATGATCCAAGTGATTCCTTTCACTTATTTTAAAATCAAAGATATGTCTTCTTTTATTAGACAAAATATACCAGTTTTAATAGTTGAGTAAAAAACCTTGTCAGCAATATGAGGCAAAAAATAAAACTAAATATACTAAAATAATCGCTCATTAATCGTAATTGAGATAACTTCTTCAGTTAATGTCCCAGAGCTATGAATGCATACCGTGAATAAACCATCACACATGGAAACGTGTATTGATGCAGATGAATCAATATTCCAGGTCTCTCTCGCTCCTTTTGGAAGAACTGGACTCTGTGTGCTCTGGGCCAAAGACAAAAGGGACTGACCAGGGGTCGGCCACCTTAAACACTCAAAGACCCATTTGGACCCGGAGCAAAAAGAAAACACTGGGAGCTGTATTTTTTATTTTATTTTTTACATTCATGCGACATATAAATAAACTATAGTATGTTTCATTTATGAAATCAATGAATTGCTACAGAGAAGAAAAAAATTCTGCACGCAAGAAAAACATTTGGAACATTTTGAAAAAAAGACGCTGGTTGAAGGTTACGTTCAAATAAAATACTCAAGTCTATTTGAGTCCTCCTCATATTTATGAAATAAAAAGATGAACTTAAATTATCCACCTGCAGCGAACCAGAAATGCCGTCTGCTTCTGTGTGCCGTCAACCTTTTAGCGCATGTACTGGAGCGTGCAGTCAGCCGTCAACCTGAATATTAAAAAAAGCACTATTTCACTGAACAATGTAAAACAGTCTCCGAGTCAAGAAACTCTTCAGAGTCGGTCCAGTTAACTCTGAGTATGTCGACTCTGAGTTACCGCGACTATAAAAATCCATCATCAGTGGAGTTCATACTGTGATTTACCATGGCAACGCCAATAAACGGAGGAGATCTTAAGTATGAATCTGCCCATGTAGCATTAAATCTTCTGTTTTCTTCATACTTTTCTTTTTTCTTGGGTTTGTCCATGTTTGGCCGACCTGGGGTTGAAAAGCTCGATAACTTGCATGCATGCGGGTGTTACTTCAATGTTACAAAAGTATGATCTGCAAATTTAGAATGACATTAAAAAAAAACAAACAAAACCAAAAACTAAGGAACTAAAATAAAATAATTTAAAATGAAATATTTATTATTTATTTCTCAAAGAAACATGGAGTCGCACCAGAGGGATGAAAGAGCCACATGTGGCTC
Organism: Arrhamphus sclerolepis; assembly: GCA_037176975.1. Taxonomy (NCBI): domain Eukaryota; kingdom Metazoa; phylum Chordata; class Actinopteri; order Beloniformes; family Hemiramphidae; genus Arrhamphus; species Arrhamphus sclerolepis. Next base: position 17,112 of record JBAMYA010111964.1, read on the forward strand.
CGGAGCCGCAGGTTGCCGACCCCTCATCTAGACTGTCAACAGCAGCATCAGCATAATTTTCTAATGTGGACGTGTCCACAGTCCCTATGAAAGCACATCTGACACATCACAGCGCGGCTCCCCCGTCGTTGAGTTTGTAATACGACGGGCATCCAAACATCAAGCAGCATTTCATTTTGGATCATCATGTAAGGACTTCTTGAAACTCATGTCAACTTCAACGTTGTCCTCCAGGTGGAGGACACCAGGACAGAAAACAGGCGTCACACAACTGAAGCGGTTGTTCAGTCCAATGCAGCGTCTCATAGCAGACAAACGTTTGTCATAACAGACTGCTCTGCGGCACACAAGTGACCAGTAAGTGAAGTTGTTGTCCTGAAGGATTTAGAACGACACATTTAAGGCTGACGATGTCATTTCCTGTTTACGACTCAATACCCTTTAAGTGCTTCCAACTGACAGAAAGCACAGCTGGAAATCTGATTAGGGCAGCTGTCTGAGGGTGGGGGGTGGGGTGGGGGTGGGGGGTTAAAACGGCATAAAGATAAATCCGATTTTCATATTCTGCTTTTAGTTTCTCAATAATAACCAAAATGGCTTCATTAATAGATAATGTCTTTTATTTTACTTGTTGTTAAGAACATTTGTATGGTGCATATTTAATAAAAGCACTTATGCACTGAGGTTTTGAGATTAAAATCCCAGTGACATTAGTAGTCCACTATGACATATTACAGTGAACCCCCCCCTCCCATCTCACAGCACATGGACCTAGAAAATCAGAGCAGAAGAACGAATGCAGGACCTTTTTTTTCCACCTCTTTGGCTCTTTAATCATGGGTTTTAATAAAAGTGTGACGTGATTGTTACATTTCTTTGCAGACAGTTTGAACCCAATAGTTCATGTTTGCTGTCATCATCCTCATTCAGCTTATTAATATACATCCATTTCTGCATTGCTGGCCTGTAACACATTAACAAAAAAAAAGAAAAGAAAAAAATTGGCGTATGGGGTTAGGATGTGGAAGAAAAGAAATGATGCTATTTTAAAATGAATAATTGTAATGATAATTTGGTACTAAGCAATAACCATGAAAGCCTGAGACTTTGACGAGAAAATGTGTAAGAAAAAGCTTAAAAAGAAGGTTCCTCAGTGAAAGATTGGAAAGGATTAGGATATTTTTCTTCCGACAGGGATTAAAAGGACCAAAACTATTCAGGAAATCTGAAGGAATTTCAGGGAAAGTGTACAATCCCTAATCTGGATACCCAAAATCGCTGAAACCTCATTCATCAATAGCTGATATCATTAAATAGACCAGGGATTACTGTGCTTGCAAGTGCCACTTCCAACTTTAATGTGAGAAAAAGAGGTATCCAGAGGTGATGATGTTCTGGGCTCTGAGGTGTGTGGGGTCAGTCATCACTCATCGAGTGTGTTTACTCTTTTCCTCCATATTCCTGTTACTGCAAGGTCCAATCATAGATCAGCTAGGCTTCAGCCGCCCAGACACAACCTGATTGGCTGATGCATGCGTTGACGTGTCAAAAGTTCAAAATTTCGTAACTTTTGACGGACGCATCGGACGCAACGCAAGCAACCCACAATGCATTTGGTCAACGGATGACATTGCAAAATTCAAAGTCTATGCAGATGACATGAAACATGAAACATATGAGTCTACTCTTATTATGTTCAGATGAATCAATATTTCAGATCTTTTGTTTGGAGAAATATGGACATGTGTCCTCCAGACGGAGGAGGAAAAGATAATCTTGAATGTTATGAGAAGCAGGAAGTCTGAAAGTCAGGCTCTGAGGTGGTGCAGCATCAATGCAATAGTACCCTGAGCTATTAGAGCAACAAATGCTGCCATCAAGACCACATCTTTTCTGGGGTCCTATAGCTCAGGTTTATGCTTAAAATGAGAGAATCATTTTATTTTATTTCTATTAGTCTTCCATTATTGCCACATTTATTTATCTATACTTGATTTGGGGATGTACATTTCAATTCAATGACATTATAAAGAGTTCCTGCTTTGCAGAAACATGAACAATTAGAGCATCAGCTGATGTTGTTGAAAAAAGAAATGCTTTAATGTCCTGCAGAGAGCTCAGAACTGCAGCAGTTACCCTTCACGTAGCATGAAAAGAGCTAGAGGTGAAACATCTCGCTCCGTCCTTCATGTCGCTGCCCTGCGAGTACATCTTTAACGGTGACAGTGCCATGATGGAAGCGGCGAAGTCAAGGACACTGGTTTATGTGTTGGTCTGGTTCTGTGCAGCCTGGTGGCTGCAGAAAGTCCGAGTGTTGCTCTGCTGCATTTTACATGGGACTTTACTCAGGACCCATCTGTGAATATCAGCCTCAGTCACCGGCAACGACACCTGCGGCTTGTTACCAGCAGTGATACGCAACAATAAAAAGCCACAAAAGCTTGCGATTCTGATCATGGGTATTGGTTTGGTGAGGTTTTTATCACTGTATTCATAAATTTATTACTACATTTACCAAATAATGATTACCATATAGAATAAACACAAAAAAATATGAAAGAAAAATAATATGTGCAACCCCAACTCCCAGTTCCACATCTCATAAATCCATATTTTATTCACATTAGAACATAGAAATCAAGTGTTGCATGTGAGACATCTCACTGTTTAATAAAGAATATATGCAGCAACATGTCTCGAAAAAAGTCAGAAAACTGCTATGTTTGCCTGTTTGTGGCATCACCTTCTTTTATCACCAGTCCATGCACATCTGTGAACTGAAGAGACCAGTTGATGGAATATTGTCCCATTAATTCAGGCTGCTCAGGAGTCTCGAGTGTTCTAGCCATACTTTTGTTTCACGTTGGACCAAATGTTTTCAGTTGGTTGAAGATCTGGACTTCTGGCAGATGGCTGGCCTCTCAATGAAGCCAAGTGTTGTAATGGATGCGGTCTACCCTTCCCTCACTAGTCACGAAGGGTTCATGCCTTCTAAAAAGGATTTTCAGTTTTGACTCATCAGACAGCAGCTTTCTCAGTGAGCTCTGGCCCAAATTATCTTCACATCTGGCTTTTGCTTGACATGATAGCGCTTGAACCTGAATTTGTGATGGCATGGCCAACTGTGATCTTTCCAGATGTGTTCTCGAGTCGGTGATTTCCATCTCAGATTCATGGCTATTTTTAACTCAGCGCTGCCTCAGGGCCCAAAGATCACGAGCATACAGCACTGATTTTCATCCATGCCCTGTACGTGTCCAGGGACATGTTCCTTACAATATCCAGCAACTGCTGAATTGTCCCCATCAATAACTTTTGACAAGGTACACAGAAGGGTCATAATCTCATTTACCTGAGTCCCACCTCCAGAACAGATATCAGTAATGTGATTGGCTTCGCCTTGTCCTGCTGATGGACTGACTCTGGTTGTTATTAGTGCCAAAGCTCATCAATTAAATATGCTAACGGCTGACGTGACGGGTGCTGCTTAGTGGTGTGTGTGTGTGTCTGCAGATACAGCAGTGAAGAACAGGAAGATGGACGTTAGCTGCAATTTAAATAATTCAAAAAGTGCGTCACTTAAAAAAACAGAAGTTTTCATTTAATTTCCTAATAATAATAATGTTCTTGCTTCGCTCATGTTGTGGGTCTCAAGGCACCTAAAAAGAATTTGTCCTGAATCAGTGAGCCCACAGTAATCGTTTTTCTCACTTCTCACATGGTCCATGTGTGGTTCTGACATGCCGGGCCTTTTCTAGCTCTTTTGTCAGGTTCACACTGTAAGACTTTTACAGTCTCGTAAGATTAATTCCAGTCACATTGTACGTTGTGGAAATCAGTAGATAATTAATTCACAGCGTGTTACAGTGTGATTGAACACACGTAGAGTCGTGGCTACAACAGAAATAAATCTGAGTGTATTTCAGGATCTAAAAGCAGCGTCATCACATCATTAGCGGGTTAATGCTAATGTGCTAATGCATGATGACTTTAACGTTAGCGCTGCCGTATTGGTGTTGGTGTGCTTTGTAAAGAAAATGAATCTGAGTAATCTGAGTTGCACATTTCTCCTCCCGTTTCTCCGTTGTACCTGCTGCTCTTGTTGCTAGGCTACTGTGCTGTGTAGATGCACTGATGTTTATTAGCTGACAGAGATCGTAGAGGCAGCGACAGCGATTGTTTCTAGACGCTTCCATCTTTCATCTTTGCCCCTGTCTCATTGTGAGATCTACCACCACCATTTTTGAGCTACGATGGAACATTTTTCATCTGACACGGCTGAAATCGTCCAGTGTGAATCCAGCATTCAGGAGCCCAAGACCAGATTCTGTTCAGAGGTACTACCATGTAGCGTAGAGACCCCCTTGCTGATTACAGGGGTCCTGCACATCTGCATAGTCCACCCCAGAAACATCTCTGGACATTTGTATTTGTAGTTGTTTTTCACAGGTGGATGTGGTGTGAATATTTCAACGTGTAAAAGTTTATAAACTTACAATATCTTTTCTTCAGACAGGAATAAAAACAATTTATTAGCATTTAATAGCATTGCTAATATTAACAGAAACCAATTTAAGACTCTACGAGGTGTCGAGGACTGTGAGAAATGCTCTGGTTTCATGCTTAATCAAGTCACAGACCAATATACTTTTTGTTGAGTCACATTGTGGCCATCAAATTCTAAATGAGTTCAGTTTTGGGGGGCGATTGTGGCTAGACCTGCAGATTTGATCCTCCTCCGTCAACTCCTGCTCTTAGAATAGCTGCTGGAGCTCTCGCTGCTGTGAATGTGCACTGAAGACAGCTGCAAATAAATCACGCCCTCTATGAGGTCATAGAGAGCCAACGTAAGAAAAAAAATTCATAACAAAGCAATCTCAATGCCTGGAAAACTGCATTTTCTGTATAGGAACACTACAACAGACATTTATGTCATTTTATGAGCATCTGGTCACGTTTAAAAAGATACTTTGTAAAAATAACACTGTAGGTAAGTTAAGAGGCAGGGAAGAGCATAATATAGTCACTTTAATCTGCTAACAAAGCAGCCCCTCGTGCTAGAACCTCAAGCAGCTGCCTGTTATACATAGTGAAACACATTTAATTACTGGAGTCCTCTGCTGAGGCTGCTCCCTGTGCACTTTGCTGGCAGCTGCTATTGATTTCAGGTTGTCTTCTGCCTCATTAGACTATAGCAAAGCTCTGCCCCACAAGCTAAAGGAGAAAAGCACTAATCTATAAATAAGCCGACTATACTAAATTTCAGCCTTTTCATAGCTACTCTGGAACACTTAACCTCGACGGCACGAACAAATCTGACGCCATACAGCTGAGTGGAGCTCTGTCGAGTTGCAGCATTTTCAATGAGTTCAAGTTAATTGTGTTGTTATAGTTACAAGCGCTCGCTGATGGCAGTGGCCCACACACACGAGGCTGAGCTTTGAGAGAGGGCAGGCAGGAGTCACGGCCAACACCGGGATCAAAACGATTCCCTCTGAGGACAAGAAGCTATTGATCTGCTTTCAGCTACAAGGCTGCAGGGAAAACGATACAAAGCTGGCTCACCGCACAATCAAAGATGGATGGCTGTGGCGGCTCCTGGGCGCCTGACCACTTCATTAAAACACCAGCACCAACGCAGGAACTTCGACGAGGCCAGTTTGTGCTGTTTCACGTAAAACCCATTCAATGCTGGCACGTTAGGACCAGCTTTGTTACGAACTCAAATGGATTATTTAATATTCTGTCAAGCCATCAAGATAAGTCATTATTCATGGAGCACCACCTGACAACCCAGAAACCAGTAACTGCACTTTCATTTGACTTTTTAAACCAGAAATTACACAAACACAATAACCACTTCCCCTGTTGTATAACAATGACCAGAAAAATTATGTGAACCCCTTGGAATTTATTCATTTCCTGTTTTTGTTTCTTTTGAGGCTTTAGGGCCTGGAAATATCTTATTTGTGAGGCCATATTAAAGCAGATTTGATTGAGGCAGGAAACCAGAGCGGTCAGGAGGCGATCACAGCTCTTACTGGTGCCATTGACCAAGTTTTGCCTTCCTGTTGGTTTTTTTTTTTTCTTTTTTTTTTTTGCCAAATTCTTCATGCACAAAGATAAACATACAGGAAAAAAAGCCAGATGAATTCCAGTGTTTGGACATCACTGGAGTAAGAAAAATGTGTTTATCGTCCCTTTTTGTACGTAGTGTTTGGTTGAAAAGTCTTAAAACGTCCCTTCCTGTATCTTGGGTGTTGTTGTTCGTGCTTGTACAAAGACTTGTCCAATGTTCGTACATGTTAAGAAACAGAAATTACTTCCACACTTGATTCCAGACTAGATTTCATGGTGGCAGAAGACCCATTCCTGCATTTTCAACATGCACTGAGTCTGTAAAATCGTCAGCAATGACTTCGTCCACCATCTTTAAACTGCAGAATGGAGCTGTTGACCAGTTTATGACCCATTTAAGCCAGTGGTCTGTGTGCTGATGTAATTACACCTTTCGCAGTCAGATCGTCTTGTTGAGGTGAGATTCAGTAGCACAAATTTACCAGTTGAGGCGTTTCAATCAAAGCTTTTCACTTGTGGCTTTCTGTTGTTAAATGTTAGGTAAAGGAAAGATGGCCCAGAGGAAAAGAAGCAGGACCCCACGAGCTTCAAATCCAACAGATTATGTGTGGACGTCAGTGCAAACCAGGTTAGATAGATGTTTCTGTCACAGGTGAGAAGCTATTTGTAGAATTCACAAAGAACTGGACAAAGTGGGCTGAAAACTAGAACGATAATGATGCACCTGGTGTCCAGAACATGGATTACATGGACATCTTTTTTAGCAACTCGCTACAGTTAAGTGAAAAAGCAGTCTGTTCTAGGCTCCAGCGAGACTGGAGGGAGAAGAGGTGCAGATGCTGGATGGATGGATGGATGGATGGATGGGATTTATTTATCTGAGACATGAAGATAAAAGAATACATTAATTGTTTTGTCATATTTGTCATGATTTTGGATGCTGACGGTACATTTCTTCACGACATCCAGATCTGCCTCAGTAGAACTGAACAAAAGGAAATGAGGAAAATTAATGGCCAGAGCCGCGCTGCTTGTACTTTATGATGGATGACGGCAGAGGGAGGGGTGGCGGGGGATTTCGGCAGCAGAGCCAATCCGAAAATTCAAACTCCAGCTCCAGCGATAATTTAAACACGGTGAAACAGCTGGATTCCAAGCTGCACCACATCTTTGAGTGGAACGCACCCATGTGTGTGTACATGTGCATTATCTTGAGCCTGCGCTTGATGGAGCTTGTCATATTTCCTTTCCATCCACTCGCCGTGTTTGACTTCATGCATATGCAGACAGGCCATCACCAGAAAAGGAGCCAGTGAAGTGAATCTCTGCAGCTCCAGAGATCTTCCTCCTCATTCAAGCATCTCACTTCCTTTATGGAGCCAGTGATCACTTAAAACGGTGCGTTTATCTGGACTAAGCAGCTTTTGTAGTGTCCTTTAACATGATCTGCTGCTGTTTTCACACCTTCCAGGCTTCAGAAGTTGTTGGTGCCAAAACAAGACCAAGACCCCCAGAAACAGACTTAATGATAAATAAAAGATATTCTTTACTTAGTCGTAGAATGACTTAAAAAAAACATAAACATGTAAGTGAAGTCGTCAGAGGCCATTTTTCCCTATTTTTTATTAAATCTGTAGAATTCATCTGTAGGATGATCAACGTTTTGCAACATTTTGACATAAAACAAATAAAGCAATTTTTTTTATATTTTCAACTTTTTGTCCCAAATTTGTAAATTTCTGTTGCAGAAAAAAGTTGTATAACCCTTTTCAAAATTGTGACTCTGACTTAAAGCAGCTGCTCTCCACCTCAGTTACTCCTCTTTTTCATGTCAGAACTGAATCAAACTGACAGTCGCTGACATTTCCTCAGTTAGAAGAGCATCTTTGCATCTTTGGACGCCACATTCGGTCTGCGGGCCTCGAGTTGGACACACGTGGTCTAGCCTGTTATACTATTCACTTGTTCAGCACCACTTATGAATCATTTTAACCCCTAAAACTATTCAGATTGTTCAGGTAACTTTACATCTGTGCATGTTTTTGAACTCCCATGCAGAGGTTTTGGGACGTTCTGTCACTTTTTTCAATCTTAATGCCAGAACACACAATCTTCCTCTTTTGTTACATTTTGTGTTCCCATGGAAAGCTCAAAATTTCAAGTTACAAGCACAGCCAGCTTTATTTCAGCCTTGCTACGTAGTCATGCATACATATGAGCAACTTTAACCAGATAATGCTCCTGCATATAAGTGAGCTGTTGCTCGCTGAAAGAGGCCGAGAGATGACGAATGTGGAACGAGCTTTAAAGGCTCAACCGCACAAAACAACCTTTAAATATTACAGGGTCAACAAAGTTTTAATAGGAGAGCGAGACACTGGTGTATATTTGATTTGTGGCCTTTGGTGTATATTTGCGTTGTTTACACATGCCAGCAGTCTTAATTTGGTGATATTTCAGAGCAGACCTGTCACCGCATTTCAGAATGAGCCCATAAAGCAGCGGAGGTGCTGACACATAAGAAGAGATATGAGCCGTTGGATTAATCATGTGCCACCAGAATGTGTATAAGCAGGGACGTAGCTCGGCTAAGCTGCGAGAAAAGAGGGAGGCGAGCCGAGACACGGCCATGTTGATGGATGAGCGGAGTGCAGATTTACTGCTGCGCCTACCTAGACTCAGCTCCACCTCCATCCAGCCCAGGTTTGTTCTCAACTAACTGCCCCTGACTGGAGAAGCAGCAGCAGGCCTCAGGTATTTGAGTAGGTCAGGTGGTCAGCACTCATGGACCAGATGACCAGATCACTGATAAAACCTTTGAGCCTAACGTTTGAGGTTCTGCACATTTATCGAGCATCAGCTGCATCTCATCGTCTGGTCCTTCTGCAGAGATGAAAGGTATGGTGTGATGACAACATACCCTCTACTCCTCATGACGGCCAGAGGTGGAGTTTGGCACCTTTTATACTTCCTAAAGCTCAGTCACAGATGCAAGATCTGAAAGACACAGAGCAGGACACGAAGTCAGAAACAAGTGGAGACTCAGCAGCTATAATTCTACTATTCTTAAGAGGACACAGAGGGTGAAGCAATTCAACAACAGTTGTCAAGAAAGGAACGGACGTTTGTCACCCAGAACAAGGTTGCTGGTGGCAGCAGATGTGGCAGTGATGCTTGGTGGGGCAGCATCTGCATCATCAGGAAACAGCTTCATTCCAAAGCCTTCACCTGCTTTTTCTCACAACTGTATTTTCTTCCTTTTAACACTAAAAAGTCATTTTCAATAAGCAAGAGCATGTAATTTGTAATTCCAGTTAATCTGTAACATTTAAAGCCATTAGTCATGCTGGAAAGAAAAAAAGATTAGAAATCAAACTAAGTGCAGAATAGATGTTCATTAGATTCCTGCAAATGTAAACACGAGTATATTCATTTTAATTATTCAAACGAGACAGCTTTGTGTGCAACAGACTGCTGGGCTGGTGAATCGGTGGCTTCTTACACCTCCTCTCTAATCATTTCCAGCAGCGCTGCGCTTGGATGAAAACCTGGAGATCAGGAGAGCAGGATTCTCTGGGAAACAGCGTGAGTCAAACCCAGATGAGACTTTTTCTTTTTCTATCTAAACTGTTGTACTCCAGGAAGCGAAGGGTTGGCTTTAAATAAATCCATCTGCATTTTAGCACAGGTTTTACTTTCATTCAGACTGGGATACATGGCATCATCACAAAGAGAATGGGGACAGAAGGAAAGTAAGATATACTATACAGAGATACTAATGAAGATGCAGGCTGGTGTCCTTCCCCTCTTTAGCCCACAGAACACAGTGTCCTGGGTTTCCAAAGAGAATTTCAAATTTTGATTTATCTGACCACAGAACAATTCTCTACTTTCCCTAAGTCCACTTTAAATGGCCCACTTTTGGATTATGTTCACATATTTTTTGCATGTTAGAGCTTTAATCTCCATTAGTGGATGTCATAGTTGACTGTGCTCTTAGTCACTGACTTCAGGAAGTCTATCTGAGCCCATCACAGAATCAGAACTGGTTTTAATGTCGGGCCACCTGAGGAGCCGTAGATCAGTGGCATCCATCGGTTTTAATACCTTCTCCCATGTACACTGAGATTTTTGACCCAGCTGTAACAGAAGGTATTCTTGGAAGAGGAAAGAGCTTCTTGGACGTAGAGAGAGACAACTCTGCTCTGGTAGCTCTGGTAGCTATTGGGATCTACTAGTTGCTTGTTCTACCATTGAGTGACCACGTGGAGAGCAATCTCACTCAGATCTTCTTAAAGAGAGGACAAAGACAATCAATGTTCTTGTGATGAGCAGTCAGTGTAGCTCAATGAACAGAGGTGTGACATGGACCCTTCTGGCTTGATTAAAGACCAGACACGTCGCTGTGTTCTGTACCTGGATGTTGATGCAAACTGGTGAACTTCTACTCTACTTCACTAAGATGCTCTTTTTATTCCCAAAAATGTCATCGACCATTTGACAGTTGACAGACTTATTTATTAGATATGACATGATGTTGTTGCTATTCAATACAGCAGAGTCTTCAGCCCTGGTCAGGGGTTGAAGACCCTGGTCAGGGGTTGAAGACCCTGGTCAGGGCCCACTGTCCTGCATGTTTTAGATGTTTCCCTGCCTCATCACACCTGATTGATGGCCATCAGCTTGTCTTGAAGGTCTGCACAAGTCTGTCAATGACCCACTGATTACAGCCAGGTGTGTTTGAGCAGGGAACATCTAAAACATCTAGGATAGTGAACCCTGAGGACCAGGGTTGAAGAACACTGCAATACAGGATACCAAAGTACCATTAAGGTGGTGTCCACTAGGTGGCAGCACGCTCCATTTGGAGCTTTCCAGGAAACTGAATAACCGGTTTTGAAGGACGAGTGAACTTGACATGCTGAACCTCAGGAGGAATTATTATTATCATTATTATTATTGTTCTATTGTGAATAAATTATGGGTTCTCCAATATGTTAAACTTGAGGTCGTCGTGGCACCAGAAAAAAAAGAAGGAAATATGTCGGTTTTGGTGGGTTAAAGCTGTAATTATTGAAGTCTCCCTTGACAACAATAGTAGAATTTATTTGCACAGTATTGTGATTAATGTCAAGAAAGGCAACATTAATGAAAGTGGCATGGACACGGGGCACCATTTGCACCAATGGCCTTGGGAAGGCGGCGCTCGGCCAAGTTTTGCCGCTTGCGGCTATATTTATTACTATTATTCTATTGTAAATAAATTATGGGTTTATCAGATTAGTAACAGTTGTTTTCTGCTTTTATTTTACGTGATACAAAGCGTCCCGGCTTTTTTTCTTTTAGAATTAGGTTTGCATTTCTAAAACTCTAATTCATGCAGACTTACCACCTAAATCTCTATTTTCTGTCGGCTTTGAAACCTTTGAGCTTATTTGCATTTGACTGACATAATGTTCACTTCCACCTGCAGCAGCTACCTCCCCTAAGACGAAACATCTGGAAAACGTACTTTAGGTGAGAAATAATCTGTCTAGCAATAAACACTAAAGGGTGTAGGGCATGTTGCTCTATTTAACCATCTAAAGAACAAAGATACTCAGACACACCTAGAATAAAACAGAATAAAGTCTTAAAGCAACAAATGATGAGCTGTTTTCATCCAGTGATCAAGGACTGACCTGGCAGTTGATAAATGCTGCAGTAAAACAGAAGAAGGAAGCCTGAATAAAAGAAGCTGCCGGGCCAGATCCAGTTTTTTATGTAATGATAATTCCTTCATGTCAGTAGGAACTGACCTTGATTGGTCCATAAAAACAGTTGAACGACGTTTATCTGATTTTTGTTTATCTGTGATTCTAAAGCACCAAGTCTGGAGGAGGCAGAGGAAGAGCTGGAGGTGTGAGGACAAGAGAAAACAGCTAACGCTCAGTAAGCAGAGGAGCCACTCCTCACTCCCAAAGCTGGAGAAAAATATGCTCACTTTTACGGCACCAAAATAGAAAAAACACGCCCACTGTCACTATGAGAAGCATTAGCAAGATTAATTTGACAAACACATTTCCCAGCTGCACAATAGCACTTTATTCAGATGAGTGCTTTAATGGAGTCTGTTGTGCTGATGGAGACGCTGCATTATTAAAACAGGCTCCCGCCGCTGAAAACAGGGAACCTCATTACCATCACAAGGACCGCGCTACTATCCTGAGTGCGTAACTGACCAAAGTACCATCATTTAACAATGGAAGGATAAAAGTTACTTCTTTATTTTGAGAGGCTGCTGGGAGCTAAACTGGGATTTGTAGTTTCAGAGCTCCAAATGGATCCAGGACCAAGAAAATCCGACTGAATTTTTCAGATTTATTTTCAGAATCCTTAAAACCCTTGATTCAGCTTTGACATGAAAAAGTGTGAATAATGAGGTGGAGAGCAGAAAGTCAGGAGTTAGCAAACGCTTGCAAAAGATTTTACAACAAGTGACTCATTTATTGTCGAAACTGGTGATTTTTGGAACAAAAATGTGTGATTTTAGGACAAAACCGTAAAATTACACAACTTGTAATTTTTATGTCAAATGTTGCAAAACATTTAAATTTTCCAACAAAAAACAGCTAATTTTAAGTTAAAAAGTCACAATTTTGTGGCATTTGTAACTATAAGATAAGAAAAAAATCTTGGTTGTCAAAAGTCTAAATTTTGCAAAATTTTACAACAAAATCTGCTCTTTTACCAAAAAAGATTTTTTTTTTTTTTTAAATGTCTGAATTTAATGATAAAGGTCAAAATTTCAGGGAAATTGAAATTTTATGGTAAAATTTAAGTTATGAAAAAAAGTAATATTGAAAAAGTAACATTGAGAAATTCAACATTTTACAACAGAAAAGTTTTCACTTTTTCTGTTTGTGATTATACATGAAAAATTGTGATTTTAGTACAAAAGCCTCAATTTTTTTAAAATAAAAGTTGAACGTTTTGACATAAATTACCTTTTTTTATGACTGAGTGTCGGAAATCTGACAACAGCTGGCTGGGACGTAAGGGATAACTGTCCCTTTAACGGTAACCATGGTGATGACGTGGCCCAGGATGAAGTAACACTTTGACATCCCTGCTTTAGTGCAACAATATGTAGAAATTTATCATCAGTGATTAATAAAGACATATTGAAGTGAACTGAACTGAGATGATTCTGATTTCGTGCAAAGGTCCTGCAGCACATCAGTTTTATGTTTTAGCTCATGAGTGTTATAGCCGACCTGGTTTGAATAAGGTAGATGTTTTTTTTTCTACAATTCTGCATGTTTCAGTGCAATATTCACTTTAAAAACCTCCCAGTTGTTGCTACCTGCTCAATATGAATAAATCTCTTTGGAATACATTTAAATTTAACATATTTTTGTATGTTTCTGCTCTTTTAATCCTCTGTGGCATGATGCTTCCTTCAGGCAATAAATCACTTTTTTGTTTACAACAGAACACAAGTTTTTTTTGTTGTTGTTGTTTTTTGGTAATATAACATCTGGAAACATGTTCCCAACCAAAAAACTAGAGGTATAAAGGCCTGCGACCTTCAACCAAATGATGCTTTCAAAAAGCATAGTGCATAAAAATGCAAATGTGAGACTGAAATAATATCTTTGAATTTCTCTGACTTTCAAGGAAGAAAGTTGGAGGGAGTCTGACAAGGAATCACGACAGGAATTATTGATAAACTAAATCAACAAGGAGCTGTTCAAGAGATCCAGAAACCACCAGTTAGACCTGGATGAAGCAGGAAAACTACTAGAACTAAAGTAGGAATACATTCATCTATATCAATAACAGCAAATCAGAAATAACTAAAATAAAAAAATAATAAAATTTTGTTTTTGTTGAGATTTGTGAAGTAAAAATGTGTGCATGTTTATGAATATTTAACTCTATATTTTGTTTTATATTATTCAATAAAACCGTGTTTTTATTTCATTCATTGGTTCAGGGCTGCATTTTTGAAATGATGCAGCACAAACTCAGAAGCTCAGAAGTGATTTTCAACTCTGTCCTCTGGGATTTTCATCATTACTCTGCGTATGTATGCGTTTGTTGGCGTACCACGTACAACATTTTGAATAAACGTCACCGTTTGGGAACCTCCTATAGTCTGAAAACTGTAAAAGAAAAAAAAGAAAAGACAAACCCTCTGATACATCACCCACAGTCCCCTGAAATCTGGTTCTGAACCCCATTTAGAGCAGCCCAAACAGCAAATGCCCCTTGTCTGATATTCATGTTGTACATTTATGACAGAAATGACAGTGGTAACACACACACACACACAAAAAAAGTGGAACAAAAGAGAAAAAAATGCATTTCCTTTCCTTCAGAGGAACAAAAATGACTCCACAGAAGGTTAAGAGGTGCTGTGATTTTCCACAACCTGTAACCTTAAACTGAAGTTGCACATAAGTGTGCTGTCAAACAGACATTTCACATTCTGTGGCACTTCATCTTCACAAATAATACCAGAAACAGGAAGAATAACAATAATAAAACCTATATTAATTTTAAAAAAAAAACAACCAGCCTCTCATCATCATTTATCGAGCCTTATGGATGAGAACTGGAACAAAGCTGAAGTGTATGTCCAGCACATGTATTTGGAATGGTACCACTAAACAAATGATGTTTACAGAAATTCCAAAAGTTTACTTAAAAGGTTTTCCAGGAATCTGGAGATGAGATCTTCCAAAATAATCTCACCTTATTGTGTCACCAGCAGTGGGATCATTTACAGAGACAAATGTACTGCACATGTCCACCAGCTTTTATTCCTCCTCTTCTGCAGGTTTTTTTTTTTCTTTTTTTTAAATCAGGCCATGGTAGCTTAAACCACACACCAACATAATCCATAACATGACCTGGCAGCCGGGCCGAGAGAGAGAAAAAGAGAGAGTCCGGGGTTGGTCGGGTGAAAAAGTGCAGTGTCACCACGAGTTCACTTTCTGCATCAGGTTACTGCGCGAGTGCTGATGCAGCTGCAGGAAGCAGATGTCCTTGTGTGACAGCTGTGATTATTAATAGGAAAGACTTGCTGGTTTCATCAAAGCCTGGAGTACGAGGCGCCACTTGCAGGAACTCGAGCTCCAACCGAGGCGGCAACAATTCAAGGACTCCGCAAGCGGCAGCGAAACACACACTAGCGAAGGCGAGGCCAAAAGACAATGAGACGCCAAAATGGATCATTACGTAAATAATCTGTAGATGCAAATGTTTACATTGGTGGGCAAGTCTTCGCTAAACCGAATGAAGGAGATACAGTGAATCTTTCTCATGATATGCTGCCTCCATTTGGTCTGGGGTGGTATTGCTACATACTGTGGCTTTAAGGAGATTCCAGTTATTCATAATGGTATTTATAAAGATTCTGTCGTAACTGTGGGTATAAGAAAGCCAGGCTCCTAGGATCTCTACTTACATCTTAAAGAGACTGGAAAATAATTATGGATGTCATTAAAGCTCAGATGAATCAACAAGACCAGGGTACCTGAGTCTTTGGCATAGGTCCATTATTACTGCAGTGTTTACTGCCAAAGTGGTGCATCTATCAGCATTATTGACTGAAAATGGTTTAAAATATCAATATAAGCTACTGTATAAAAGTCAGACGTTCCACTATTCAAACATTGCTGCTTTTAAATGAAGATGTACAACAATATAATGGCTTTATGGATTGTTTTGAAGTCTGAAAATGAAACCCCAGTGAACATGCTTCACCCTGAAACACCATATTTCACTTAAAAAACAAAACAAAACAAAGACAACTACAGTGGCTGTAAAACCCTCGACACTGTACAAACTGGAACTGTGAATAGAAAATAGGTCTAATGGAAACACACCAAAAACTCCCACATGTCACAAAGCAGTTTGTACATGTTACAGTTTCTTTGGTGACACCTTCTTAACTCTTGAAGGCCAAATGGCCGAAAAAATAACCATCATACATAACCATCCACTCTAAAAAGAAAGAAAATGGGACTGTAAGTGTTTATTTTAAACCTTTGCTCAAAGTTCAGTTTCTAATGTTCACAAAACAAGACTGGAAGTGTACTGTAGTGCAAGTATTAATGTTTAGAAAGGATTTACAACGTAACATAAATGGCAGTTATGAACAACTCTGTGAACACTGGTACACAAGGGGTCGCTGGAGGTGACCAATGGCATCTATGTGCCTGGAATCACTGTTAGCATGGCATTATCTTCTGTCAAACAGGGAAACAGGGAAATAAAACAGGCGAGGAGAGAGAGTTCACATTTTGAGTAATAGATACAATACTTTTGACACCTGGAATACGTTCCCTGAGATCCCTAGATGTTCCTAGACACCTAGGACATGCATATAAATATAAATAGGCTATCACACACCAGTTCTTCATTTACTCTGAGTATGTTCTTTTGGCCATTTTTTCCTCAAATCCCTTTTTCACACATAAGCAATCTGACCAATGGGAAAGTAGAAGAAGACGGTTAAATATGTAAACATGCTGTTAGCATGTTGTCCATTCTGGGAACTACAGTCAAAATAATGACGGTTATTTTTAAAAGTATTAATTCTGTTCTGCATAAGTGGATGTGACAGGCTGTATTTTATTTATTTATTTTTTATGAGACCATGATACCAGGAGTGAAATTTGTCTTTTGGTGCAGAGTGATATTTAAACCGGAAGCAACAGTGAATCTTGGAAATGGGACTCCTTAGGACATTATTTGCCATAAATTACAGAGAGAATCTCTGCTCAAGGTCAGCTGTAAATGTGACATGCTTCATCTAAAGCCCAGCGCAGCTCATCCCCATCCGGTTCCTGTCCTGCCAGCATCCCATCAGAAGGCAGCGTGACCTACGGTGGTCCACAACAAAAGACGGCCAGTTTTCAAGCTGATATGTAGACGACTCGTAACTGCAGGCAGCCAATTACTTTGCAGCCACCAGGGAGACAAAAGGTTGAAGTTAAGACTTTATATGAGACTGTGTGTATGAGATTACACACTATCTGTAGTGTAAATCTCAGGAAAAACAATCCACTCTGAAGATTGCCTAGAATGATTCGTGAGCATAAAAAGTGCAGATACTGCAATGCACTGACAAGTATTGCATATCAATAATATTTAAATTCCCTGTGTGAAATCACAGAGGCATTCATAAAATCACTCCGGATCCTCCATGGTTTCACAATGTAACTGAAGTGAACGGTTCAAATCATTTTTACAGGCTGTTCCTATCAGGCATATGACAGCCGTGATCAGACAGACTATTCTGCAGGGGATTATCCAACTCTGACTGTCCAATTCCACTTTATGAAGCAGAACATATGAGCGGTTGTTAACCACAAAGCCGGCCGTTCAACTCGCAAGACTTCCATCTGCAGCTTAAACACACAGTGTGTAACAGTAGCAGAGATCCCGGAGAAAAAGATTTTATTACATTATTAAAAACCATGTCTCTAATCCATCTTTTACACCAGCTTCATCCTGTTCAGTCGTGTGGGAGGCTAGTTAGACTATGGCCATTTTTCGCAATCATCAACTTTTAATCCGCTCCTTCATTTTCTGTTTATTTCTCTTGTCAGATAATAACTTTATATGATTTCATTCCTTCAGTCCGTACAACAAAACAGGATATTTTCTTTGCTGATGTCAGTATAGAACTGGCAGGTTTATATCAGTGCTTTTCTCCAGACTAACTGATGCAACTGGATGCTAGCCTGCAAATCTAGATGAACCACTAGCAAATTTGAGTTTGCTCAGCAGGACTGTTGAGCTACCCTCCGTTGGGGCTCTTTAAAGTGTAGTCTTGTAGGTCCAGTCAGATCAGTCTATCCTTGTAGAGCGTCTCCAAGAGTCCCTTTTTTCTGGTTGTGGTGTAATCGTGGTCCACGTTGTTGGAATGCTCCTGCCTCCTGCCATCCTGTATTTGGGTCATCACCACTGCCTCATTTCTATGAAAAAGACTCCACAGAAACTGTTAAGAGTTCAGAGTTTCTGCCTCCGATCACACTGGGGACACTGGTAGGTGAGGGGATGGGAAACCAGTGGAGGTTATGGAGAATGGACCCTGCACCCTAATCCGGGGCCTGGCAGTGCAGTTCTGGGTGTATTATCATTCAGATAAGATGCCTAAAGTGGAATATATATTTATGAACTTCGTGTCGATTCTACATTGGCCCATAAAAATTCCTCAGAAGTGTCGGTCATCCAGATTGGTCAAGGGATTCCCAAAAATATAAGTTTTATAGTTTAGTATCTGAAAAGGCTCAATAGCCTAAGTATGCTAAAAAAAAAAAAAAAAAAAAAAATCCTCTTCACAAACTTCTGAAAACAAATCTCAGTACAAAAGATGGTGAGATGTGGTAGAATAAATTCAGTTTTCGTTTTTTGACTACATGAAACATAAAAAAATGCAGGAACAGAGCAGGATGAAATTTTAAATTTACACGGTGTTTCATCTGCATTTACTCTAGCCTGGCAATATGTAACAATAATTTTACACAATTTTAACCCAGGAATCCCAAAAACAGGCTTGCATGGAAGGACTTACAGCATTAGTGAAGCTAACTGTTTCAAGCTGCTGCAGAAAACATCCTTTATATGATTAAATGTTTCGAGCTGAAGAGGAAGCTATATGCTTCATCCTTCTCCCTGATGCTCGACATAAACCTTCACCCGCCATGTGATCAGCTGCAAACACCCCCCTCAGAGTGTTTCCTGACCAGCAGCTGACCTTCCGCCTCTTAGCGCTCTCTGCTATCTGCTAATTTTTCAAACAGGATTCATTCTGTTTGCGGTTTACTGGCATCAGGCTGCATGATGTGATGTCCCGCTGACGTTCTGAGCTGCTAACATTCCAGGCTGCCTCTGTAGCTTTAATGAAAAATTTAATCCCTCGCTATCTTGGACGCCACAGTTACATTGCCCAGAAAGCCCATCAGACTCGGGTGACATCCACATTCCTCCGCACGGGGGCTGCTGACATGTGATAGCGTTGGGCTCAATCTGCTTTATTCCTCAGCACACAGTGATAATTTCTACGAGGCAAACAGTCAATCATGCTGCCCTGTTGCCAGCCCTCATTGAGAACAAACACCACCCACTCTCTGTCTCCTCGCCCTCTCCACGCTCGTCTGCTAGCTGGTCTTTTTGGCAGCGCAGCAATCACCAGTAGCGTCTGTGTGCAGGAGATATGCCCGCCTGGAGATTTCCCATAATCATCCCCCACCACTTCCATTCTGCTGTGTCAGGCTTCCATGGTGATTCATGCTAATGATCTTAGCTGAAGGAATTTGCAGGGCGCATAGATGCGGCCACTCAAGGCAGAGTTATGCTAATATGTTCTTTTTTCCTTGTTTGTTTCTTACATGTCTATTCTCAAGAGTCTTATTGACAGCAACACTTTGAGGTTTCAAAGAAAAAGAAGTCCCGTCAGTGTGCAAGGACAAGCATCCTCAGGACGTCAACACAGACACTGCAGTCAGTGCCTTCTTTAATCTGTGTCGTAGCAGCCTGATTATCACGTTAATATCTGTTAATTATGTGTCTCCTTCTCCAAACCACATGAGACTTGGTGTTACTTCCATTAACCTGGTTTTCAGACAGTAAACAAGCAACCACATAGAAAATGTGGTTGGAGCTTTTAGCCTCTAAAGAAGATCAAAAATATGACTCAAGTTTGTTTGTTTTTTCGTTTTGTTTTTTTGTGAGAAGCAATTGCAGCAATGTTGTGCTGAATATAAACAAATGTTAGAGCCTGCAATCACAGAATTTGTACTTAAAATGGTTGTATTATGCTTATCTGACTTATCTACTGTAATACAATAGTGAATAATCATCTTAGACATCACCAGAGAGTCAGAAAATGGGGTAAACATATGTTGTAGTATTCTTATGTAGAAAATACTCAGTTTTTGGAGTAATGAGAACACTTTCTTCTGGAGAGCTTTATCTAACACCGGCTCTATATGATGTCACAGAGGGTGGAGTTTTTATTTTCCATTTCTTACAAAGTTTTTTGATTTCAGTTTCCAAAATATCTCAGAGGAAATGTGCCTCTGTTGTGAGATAAGGTTAGCCAACCAAGACTCAGACCTGGTGCTCTGGTAAATCTGGATTTGCAGAAAGACAAAAGCTAGTAGTCGGTGCTGTCCCAGCGCTAGACACATTTAACTTTGTTCTGCAAGTTGTAAGCGGTTACCACTGGCAACTGATGTGTGTGTGAGTTTCAGTGCAAACGCTGTTGGCGCATGGAGAAAAACGTGAGTGACCTATGATATAATCCATAATCTTCCACATTAAGAGTGTAGAAGGCAATAAACAATGGTCATTGTGCTTACCAACTAAACCAGCTGTGATCATCTGGTTCAAATGTGTGAAAGGCATCACTGGCATTTATACTTCTTGTAATTCCACCACCAACCACTAGATAGCAGTGTGGGTTCTTTTTGTGCAGCGCTGCAGCTTGCAATGTTGAGTTTCCTTTTAACTTCCTGTATGTAGCTCAGACATAGCAACAGAGCAAATAAAGTATATTTCATGCAAGTTGAAGCTGATAAATGTTGAGCATCAGTCATTTTACAGACTTGACAACAAACTGTTGGTCTTCCCAAATTGAAAATAATGAAGAACAACAAATGTACTGAGTGAATCAATCACATTTCTTGTGGTCCATGTCAAGGCAACGTGTAGCATGTGGAGATCTGGGCTCCACGATCTGGGCTCTGCGTAGCTTATGGCGTAGGATTCATGTCTGCTGTGTAGCTACGGTGTCACTTTGATGTAGAAGTATAAATCAGCCTTTAAGGTTTTTGCATTGATAACAATTTGGTATATTGAAAATGTGTGAGTCTGACCAGCAACAGGACATGTGCACGTTTGAGAGCCATTAGCTCCGTCCATTGGCATGACTGCAGTAATTCAACCAATCAGAAAACACGTGAGTCAAATCTCTGATTTCCAGTAACAGAATTACAGGCTTCTGCAGCAAAGTGGGGTCCGAAGCTATTCAAGAGGTGCCAAAGATTAAAAGTATGAAAATGAGTAAATACAGCCGCTTCAAGTTTTCCAAACGCCAAGAAGAGGACAGAAAAAGTGTTTTCTGAAGTTTGTTTAACCAGACTTAGAAAAGGAAAAAATCAATACATCTTCTATTAGAAGATGGGCAGAGGTGCAAACAGAAAGACAGATTAGTGTAGCAGCTCAGAAGAGACTCCATGAAGGTAAAAGACAACTCGTACCTTCTCCTGCCAGGACCAATATGAAAGCATTTGAAGGGACTGCAAGTGTTCATTAGAGATAAGGGAGTTTGCCAGCCCAACTAATTGCCCTGCTCCTGCGGGAGACTGCAAGTGCCAGTCAACTATTTCCGGTTATGACAGCCACCTGCCAGGATCCAGCGGCTGCTCTTGTTCTCTGACATTTAAACCCATTTGGGCCGATCAGGACAAAGAAGCCAGCGGGGCCTTTTGTGTTTACTCCTCTATCTCACCAAGAAAACAAATAAATGGCACCTGAAAGTTCTTTATTAACCGCTGCTTCAAAGCGTCTGGAGTGACAGACAGTATCTAAATGTGCTTGTGTAAACAAATGTTTCTATCATTATCCATTTGAAATGTCAAGGCGATCGATCCCACTGTCCAGTTTTTAGCCTGAGCCTCATATTGTCTTCACAGATAATTAAATCATTAGTGTGCATCATGCTATGCCGGGTTCACACTGTACGACTTTTAGTCTTCCAAGTCACATTGCACTACGTGAAATCAGCAAATTAATAAAAATTTTGTCTACAGCATGTTACACTGTGAGATTGGATCATACGTTGAATCAGTGGTGGCTGCTGGTCTGGGGGGAAGTGGGGAAGTTCATCGTTCATCGTTGGCTGACGTCATAAAATCTGTCAATTTGTTGATCAGACATAAATCTGAATGACAGGAGTTTGTTGTTTGCTTTTCCCCTCCTTTCTTTCTGTGATGCGGTGCTTGATAGTAGCGCACAGAAAAGTTAGAGCCACAGCTTTTACTGGTTTTCTCCCTCCCACACACGATCAGGAAAAAAGTCTGTCTCACCTCTGTGCACGTTTAGGTGCTCTCTTGGCCACTCGTTTTAGATTCTGGGACATTTTTGCTAACTTGTGGACATCAGGGAGCTGCTATCTGAATGCATAAGACTCCCGGAAGTTCTGGGAGACTTGGGATGTTGGTAAACTCTGCCCTCCGTTCCTTTTCAAGAAAATGGTCTGTGGACGAACTAACGAAACAATATTAAACTCGAAGAAGGAAATGTTGAAATTATGTGAAACTGAAACAAGGAAATACTATGAGTGTGTTTTATTTACAGTGCAAGAAATGAACAATGGAAATGGTCCATTAATTTCACCAAGAAAATACCAAAAAATGGGTTGAAATTGACCTTTCAATTTCACTTGCAAAGTCCGTGATGGGACTGAGCTCCCAATGATTAAGTGATGTGTATGCCTCAAAATAGCTGTCAATCAAAATGAGATCCAGCCTTTCGACTGATCCTCCAATCATCATGCTGAAGCTCAGCGTCCAGGCCAGCCCACAGCTCCATTCATCTCCAGAGAAGCCGAGTGTCTGAGGGCAGGACAAAATCGGGGGATTTATCCAATCGCCGTCGAGTTTTGAGGCGAAAAACTGTTCCATTCAGTCCCATTGAAGTGAATGGACGCTCAGCTTCTACGGGTAAATGCATTGATCGTAGACCGTAAAACCATTTCTGGAAACCTGACGCATTGATGATCCTGAACGAACTCATCTTCGAGATGAACGTGTTCTAACGCATTTGCAGTCAATGAAATGTTAACACAACTGAATACATTTGACCATTTAATTTTTGATATTTTATATATTGATATATTGAAGCTGAGCTTCCCTTGCAGTTTTAGAGAAATCACCTCTGGTTTTCAGGTTCTAAATGCAGCGTCATCACGTCATTAGAAGGTTGCTGCTAATGTGAAGAAGATTCAGCTTGCCAACATGAAACCATCATCCCAGCAGTTAAACATGGCAGAGGGAGCATCATGATTTGGACAAAAAATCTCCTCCAGGATGATGTGAGATAATTGTAGTCTATTACTGTGACTTAGATGAAGATCAGGTCACATTTTATGGAATATTAAAAGCAGAAAAGCAGTTTTTCTTGCCAGTAGATTCCTAACTTGAACTTGTAGTTGACACAAATACATCATCTCTGGATAAAACTATTTTCTATTTCAGTAGAAACTAAAAAACAAATTCATTGACTCTGATGAAACAAACCTTGATCACTCTGACAGTATTGACTTCTCTTGCCTGCAAGTGTTTCTTCCTTTTTCGTCGCTCATAATCACTTCTAGCGTGCTCATGAGCCCAGAGAGCGTCCACTGGAAAGAAAATGTAGGACTCTAATCACCCAGTCTGGCACAGAGACCATTTTATGAAGCCAAAATGTAGTGTAGTCTGATTTGTTTCTGACTCAAAACTGCAAATTGATTTCATAATCAGCAGATTAAATCTGAGCCTGAACTAACTTTTGCCATAAATGCCACATTTAACAAATGGAACAACTGTCAGCTGTGGTTTTGTGAGACACAGATGGACATAGAAGGTAAGTTAGCTATTAAGAAAAAACTTTGATTCATGAAAACAAAGAAAGTGCCATAGCAATGTGCTTTTTTCTTTCTTTCTTTTTTATTCTTTTTGACATTTCACTAAATACTTGCAGGGAGGTAATGACTAAATATTTTTAAACTCTCTGGTTGCTTATTCTTTCTTCCTTGTCATTGCATAATTTCAAAGAGAATATTGTTCCTATTTTGAGACTCTCTGGATCCATCCTCCAGCTCCTCATCTCTGGGGGTTGCCAATTAGCTTGTTTTGATTGTCTTTGATCATCTGAGCTGAGATGGTGCAACATCATGCCACGCTCAGGAAAAGATGGGATCAGATTCTTTGTCTGTGTATTCATGCAGAGAGCAAGAATGGGTCACATTTGAAAAGTTACACAACCCCAAAATCGGAAAAATCTGGAACAATGTAGAAAATCCACAATCAGTCTGAAGAGGACCATATGAAGCCACGATATTTCCTGTTTTCTTTTCTCATCACCTTCATTTAGTTTGTTAATATAAATCGACAGCTGTATGTCAGGCCTGCAAGACAGCTTTTTCCACATTGTTATGTTGCCATTCCTGCTCAGAAAACACCTATGAAGTGGTGCCTGTACCTGAACCCTCCTGCTCCGCAGACATGCCTTTGTAATGTTGGAGGGAAGTGGTTCCTGAAAAAGGTGAGGTCTTGAAGGTAGCGTATATTGGTCTAAAATCTCAGCGTAAGTTTATGAATGCCGCAATCACAGAAGTGCAAATGTGTTTTGCCAAAAGCACTGATACAACTCCATACCATCACTGAGCCTGACAATAACAGTCTGCAAATCCAGTCCTCCAAGGCCATTGTCCTGCACATCGTATGCCAGATTCACACCATACGAGTTTTACAGTCTTATAAGATTAATTCAAGTCACAGTAGATGCTACAACTGCTGAGAGGACAGTGATGATGACAGAGCTGAGACGTTGTCTCTGTAAACAGTTTTGACATCTACAGTTAATTAAAGACTTGAACATCTGTGATTTTTTCTTTAGGATTGTGGTTGATGAGGTCCATCTCATTTACAAATGGTGAGAGACATCTGGTAAACTTGCTCTAACAATAAAAAGAAAGTTATTCAAGAAGTAATGTGAACATGATTGAGATGAACATGATGAGATCTAACGTTAGCTTGCACGGTTACATTTTTTAAAGCTACTGGTTGGGTGTTTGAGCACACAGGTTATTCTCAAATTCTGCTTTCAAAAACAGCAACAATCGTTGGATTTCATTTTCATTACACTGACGTGTCTCCATCAGACATTTCTCTACAATACTCTCCAGTTTGTGTCACTTTGAATGTGTCACCTTGTTCGTTGCTCTGATTGGTTGTAGCTCTAACAAACTGCATGCAGACGTAGTTTGAGGTTCAACAGTTGGTCCCGCCTCCTGGATGAGGAGGTCCTATAACTCGTTTCTTGACCCTACATCTGTCCAGATGTGGATCTGTTCCATCAGGCTAGGACAGCAGTCCTCGAGGACTGTATTTGCTCATACCTGGTTTGGTTCCCATAACTTAAGGTTATTTTACAGCCACAGGACCTGGACACCTGACAGTCACTGAACTAATTATTAAGTCTTCTGTTTAGCACAGTAGTCCAGAGGAAAATATGAGGCCATCTGTCCAACAACTAAAGCTTGATCCAAATCTGGGCAACACAACAGGACAATGATCTAAGAGACAGTAAAATAAAGAATAAAGGTTTTGAAATTACCTTGTCAAACTCCAGACATCAGCTCGATTGGACTTTAGAGCCGTTTTTGGAACTCAATGAACTGAAACAACATCGTAAAGAAGACTGGACCAAAATTCTTCTTGACAGTGATATGAGAGGCTGATACAGTCCCACAACCACTACTACTGGACGTTATTACTGCCAAAACAGGATAAACTGACAGCTGAATCATTGGGGTACTTTGGAAAGCTAAAAAGTGCTAATTTTTGCAGGACTGAGCAAAGCAAAGCCAATCTGTGTCTGACTGATTCAGTCACACCTCAGAAACCATCTGCTCCATGCTGACCAGTACACACAAGCAGACACTGCTGCTGGCAAACACCTTCATCCTTTAAAGTCTGACCAAACCTCTCTGGCCTCTAATTGGCGTCGTATGACATCCTGTGAGCAAAAATAGAGAAAGTACGATACAGAAAAACTTCTGGTTTCAGCTTGAAAGTTTTCTTTTTTACTTTTACCAGTGACAGGATGAAGTAAACTCCCTGCATAGTCCCAGATGAGGTGTTATGACAGTAAATTTAATAAAGCATGAGGAAGCCATTAATAAGTAATGCTTGACTGTGTTGACAAATGACATAGAGAGCTGACATCAGCTTGAGGCCCACAGTTAATCACATCAGCATCGGCAGCTGAAGTTACCGAAACCATACCAGGAGTTTCTGTAGAGAAGGAGGCTCGGCCGTCTGAGTCTGAGTACTGAACAGTTTACAAGACAGTTCAGACAGAAGAGGTGCTGCAAAAGAAACTATTCCACAACACTCAACCATTGACTCTATAGTGCTGCTCTGATATGATACTATGTTTGATGTTCTGATTGGCTGCATCTAAACAACTGTGTGCGGAGACAGTTTGAGAAGCATGTGCTGGTCCCTCCTTCTGGATGAGGAGGTCCTATGGTTCGTTTTCAGACCCTACATCTGTCCAGATGTGGCTCTGATCTATCAGGATAATTCATGTGCATATTTCACACTTTGTGCATCCCTGCTTTTCTAACTATTCATTTTATTTCTTTTGATTTTCTTGTGACTGAAAGTGTGCTTTACAATATATCCACAAGTGGGATTCCAATTATTGTCATTTAGTCTGTCAGAATTAAGATTCTAATGCCAAAGCATCATAAAATAATAGTATATGCATGTTCCTGACTTTGGAGAAAGTAATGAAAAACAAAAACAAAACAACAACTCTAAAAGCCTCTCTCTAATTATTCTGACATTTTATGATTGTTGCAATTGTTTAAGTTCACTTTGGTTTCGAGAACGTTCTAGTTTGTATAAAGTAATAAAAGTTAAAAGTAACCCTAACGCCACAGACGTCGTGGTTCACATCATCTGCCAGCACATAGAGCTCAAAGAAGTCAAAGAAGTTATGATTCAGCGACTGACAAACTCAGACAGCCAAACATCACAGAGGTGTCGGTGAATTCTGAAGAGGAGGATAAAAAAATGACATCCATCATCTGTTTCATTTCAATACCTTCAGCAGAGCTGACGTGCAACAAAATCTTTGAAAGAAAAAAAACAACTTCATATTAACATGACGTCTGTAATTCAGAGGAAGCAAAACTTCTCTGTAAAAAGATGGAAAGCTAAAAGAAGGTTTTCAGCGTTGACTTTCACCACAAGCTGCAGGACGTCAATTAAGCTTCTCACACATTTCTGTAAGTACACATTAAAGTGCTCAGGTTATATAATGTTTGTTTTTTTAAATGCCCCATCGTTGTAAAACTGCATTTATCACATTGTGGTGTTCAAAAAGTCATTTTGATTTAGATAAAGAAATTCTGAAGCGGAGTCAAATTTAAATGTTCTCTCTCCATAATCTCCGGCCAAGGAGGAAAACCTTCGTTGAACGTCTGCTCAAAAACACAGTTAAAAAACATTGTCATATGGTGCAGTGGGTAGCTAAAAGATCCTGGGTTCAGTTCCTGCCGGGGTGCTGTGGGTGCGTTTGCTTCTCCGTGTCATCTGCACCCCGGGTGGGTTCGGCCCACCTTTCTGTGTGGAGTTTGCATGTTCCACATCTACATCCTATGTGAGCAGTCGCTTGCATCGCTGACAAACATTGTATTTTAGCGTTTCTGTTTGTGGTTTGTATAATTCATAATGGTGGCGCTTAATGAGAAAAGACGACTCGTATGTGAAGTGGACGTTAGACGGCTGAATGACATCATCTCCTGCCAACAGGACCCAATCAGAGAGTCAGCCCTTCTATTAATAAAATTAAATGATCTAATTTGTATAAACTAATCATCCTTTCAGGATCTGGGTCTGTTTGGTGCCAACAGCTCTCAGGAGGTAAATCACTGCTCATTTTCTTTTTATTTCAAACATGTCTCAAGCAATGTTGCTGTTAATTGCCAATTACACTGGAGGCATGGTTGTGTCCACATTTCTTTTTATGATGCGGTAACAATTATGTTTTATTAGCAATAAGGATTAGAACCTGTGTATAAACAGCAGATACTGTTTGAGATTCTTTTAATAAAGAATGGAATAAAAACAGAAACATAAAGGATCTATTTCCATGTAAAGCCCATAAACTAGCATCTAATGACTGTTCAAAGTCACATCCACAAACACGTATCAGCAGCAGACATTTCCCAGCAGCCATGTGAAGACGGAGACTGCATAAGCTAGCAAAGTCACAGGTGGGTTCATTACGTGGAGCGTGAAGGTGTCAGCCTCATTAAACAGAAGTCAGATCAATGAAGCGGGAAATGATCAGACCTCTGGGACCATCAGTGTTCCCCGTGCAACATATTTATCACAAAAACAACAAAAACAAGAGCTGCTAGTTGGCTTTGCAGAAAACTAGAAACAGGACAGATAAATAGAGTTTGTTGCTTGCAATCAAAATATAATATATAATATGTTAAAAACCTTAAACTGGTCCAGAATGCTCCAGCACCAGTAGACTAACTAGAACCAGGTATAGAAATCATATCTAACCAGATCTAACTCAGTAACTCCCTGTTCAATTTAGAATTGAATTCTAAATATTACTTCTTACATACAAAGGCTTGAATGATAGAGCTCCAATTTATGTGAAACATCTCATAGTTCCTTACTGTCCTAGTAGAACACTCCGCTCCCTGAATGCAGGTCTACTTGCTGTTCCAAGAGTCTGT